>CAUYON010028720.1:0-40810 GCA_963573935.1 Arctocebus calabarensis
TTTTTTGAGACAGAGCCTCAAGCTGTCACCCTGGATAGAGTGCTGTGGCATCACAGCTCACAGCAACCTCCAATTCCTGGGCTCAAGCGAGTCTCCTGCCTCTGCCTCCCAAGTAGCTGGGACCACAGGTGTCCGCCACAATGCCTGGCCATTTTTTGGTTGCAGCTGTCATTGTTGTTTGGTGGGCCCGGACTGGATTCGAACCTGCCAGCTCAGGTGTAAGTGGCTGGCACCTTAGTTGCTTGAGCCACAGGCGCCGAGCCAAAACCGCATTTCTTTTTTGTCTCTCTTTTACTTAAATGGGAAGTATTAGGCAATTATAAGGCCCAAAGCTACCCAAGTGGGACCATTTTCTTTAACCGTTGAGTTAAGGCAAAATCACACATACTCAAATAGGTAGGCATATACCCATCAGGACTCCTGGAACAGAGGCTGCCACTTGTTTAGGTAAATCTTAACTTTTAGCCACCCTGACACTAAACGCTTTTCATGACGCTCTATTTCAAGAGCCTCATACTTAGGCATAATAATTACAAATCTGGAGCCTATATTCCAATTTGCCTCTCTGCAATTATTAAACAAGATATTTGACAAGCACACTTGGGGTTTCAGCCTCTCAAAATCAGATCTTCAATAGGAGTGGTTCCAAAGTTTTATTCTCTCCTAAATCTTATCTAAGAGCAGAAATATCACAAATCTCATGTTTTATAAACAACACCCCCTTAGGGAGACCTTTCCTGGCCTTTGTTATTCTCTCAGTTCTCTGCACACTTCTTTAATTGAAATTTATATTTATTTGTTTTGATTACTTGTTTATTCTCTGTCTTGCCCAATGGACTCTAACATCTTTGAGGGCAGAGACCATTTTTGAGATTTTTACTATGTTTAGATGTACTCCTGGTATCTTTCTTATGCTCAGTTTAGCTCATTGTAAGTGTTAAATAAATGCTTTTCAAATAAATGACTGCTTTTTGAATTTGGGCATGAAACAAAACCAAACCTCTTTTTCTAGTCTGAAGTGCCGATATGGTCTCTGTTTCCCCTTTTCCCCTTGGCTTCTGGGAAGCTCAGAGCTAAAAGTAGTGCTCGGTGTTACTATATTTGTTACTAAGTTAGCATATTTGTTTTGTTTCATTTGCATTTTTTTCTTTTACTATTGTAATTGCATTATTTTTATTTTAAGCCTTCTTGAATACTTCTTGAAAGCATGTAACATATAATAAATAAATTAAAGCTGGGTGCAAGTGGCTCATGCTGATAATCTTAGCACTTCGAGAGGCCAAGGTGGGATGATAGCTTTAGGTCAGGATTTTGAGACCATCCTCAGCAACATAGTGAGACCCCATCTCTATAAAAAATGAAAAAAATTAGCCAAGCATGGCGGCACACAATGGTAGTCCTAGCCACTTGGGAAGTGAAAATGGGAGCATCTCTCTTTTTTTTTTTTTTGCAGTTTTTGGCCAGGGCTGGGTTTGAACCCGCCACCTCTGGCATATGAGGCCAGCACCCTACTCCATTGAGCCATAGGCGCTGCCCTGGGAGCATTTCTTGAGCCTAAGAATTGGAAGCTAGAGTGAGCTATGATTATGCCCCTGCATTCCAGCCTGGGTGACAGAGTGAGACCTCATCTCTAAAATAAATCTTTAGGGCGGGGCCTGTGGCTCAAAGGAGTAGGGCACCAGACCCACATACCGAATGTGGTGGGTTCAAACACAGCCCTGGCCAAAAACTGCAAAAAACAAACAAACAAACAAAATAAATATTTAAAAATTAAACTTTAAAAAAATTAAACATTTAAATAAATAGTATTCAGAGTAAAACACGAATTTTCAGGAATCCCCCAAAGAGAGTGATGTGTGTGCCATGAAAGGTTCACTCTGTCACATAGATAGGGGCATAAATCGTGACCAGAGAAACTTTAAGTTGTATAAAATCAAAAAGACTCTTTTACTCTCTAGCTATGTTATAGGGTATCATATGAGAGTAAGTAAGCAAAAGTGATCACATTTATCAGTGAAAAGACTGAGCTTTGTTTTAAAGGGTAAAATCCACTTGAATTGTTCAAGTATTACTTTACTCTGTTCAAAAAAGAAACATCTGTAGACCCATTTAAAATTCCTTCTCTGTGTGGCCCAGGCAGCTCCCTGCTGCCTTCAAGAAAAAACACCTGAATAAAATCATGATTCCTGGGCTTTACCTCCTTATGTAAACAGTGCTGCTGCTGGCTGAGTCTTGTCTGCAGACTCAGGACTTGAAATCCTTCAAGTGACACAGAGATTTGCCTACAGGTGCTGGCGGGGGAGGGGAGGGCTCGCCAGGAGGGACTCCTGAGAGATTACAGCATCGGGGCCAGAAGAGGAAGCTGTATTGAGGGGCAAGTCAATGACATCATTGTCACCTGGGAAGACAGGCGCCAATGAGGATTTATTAATAGAAAGGGCACCTGGGTAAATGTCACACTTAGAAAATAAAGGATTTAGTGCACAGAGAAGCTGGGAGTCTGCTTCAAATGAAAGAAAGCAGGGCTTTTCTCAGCAGTAAGAAGATGGTTTCTTCTTGCCCTGCCTAAGTGGACAGGAATGAAAATGAGAACAATCCGTTTGGTTTGCCCCCAGGCTCTGGGCGAGAGGTGCGGGTGGGGGCCAGTTAACAGGCCAATGGAGGGTCCAGTGGCTTCCTCAGTTTCTCTCCTGATTCTCTTGGAGGGGAGGATGCGGCCAGACTGATGGGCCTTCTGCCCACGGGTACTCTTCCTCATGCACAGCAAGGGGCAGTGTGTCCACCACCCCAGGCTGCACCCGAGGAAACATTCAGTGGCCAAGCCCCCATTCTCTCCACTGTCACTTCCTTTCTCTGACTCTGGGCTCTCTCGTGGCTGGGCTAATAACAGGGCGGATTGCCTTTTAGGGAGTTAGGTAATCATACCCACATTGTCTGTGGCTTCTGAACCAATCGAGCACGAACACAAATTGTGTGTAGAGGGTTATTTGTTTTGTGGTGGTGACAGCTGTTCTTGGCCTTTCACCAGAGCACTCAATTTCTATTTACAAAATGCCTCCTATTGTGGGTGATTGTTATGGGGCAATTAATAAGGTGCTACCCTGTCCCAGCCAGTTGAACCCATTCCATGGTTGACGGACATTTGGGTTATGTTCAGTCTTTTGCTGAACGGAAACAGTTGCTATAATGTGCCTAATTTCCTGCTGTTTAGTGAAAGAAAGAAGACTTGAACCCAGGTGTGGCGGGCGCCTGTAGTCCCGGCTACTCGGGAGGCCAAGGCAGGTGGATTGCTTGAGCCCTGGAGTTCAGGACCAGTCTGAGCAACACAGGGAAAGCCCAATGTCTTTTTAAAAAGTGGATGGGGGAATGAGTGATTTGCTAGGTCATACAGAATGCAAAGCTATTATAGCCAAAGTGTTTTCCAGAGTGGTGTTTTTAATTTGTACTTTCCTAAGACATGGATGAGAGTTTTCCTGTTCTGCAATCATACTAACACTTGCTAATTTCTGAAGGTTTGATTGTCCCTACCTGGCTGTAGCAAAATGCTCTATCACTGTAGGTTTAATTTACATTCATTTAATGTGGAATAATGTTGGGCACTTTTTGATTTATTATTTTATAACAACTTCACTGATGCATATAAAGTATAAAGTATCTAGCTTGCCATTCACCCATGTAACGTATCCAGTTCAGGGCCAGGCAAGGTGGCTCACGCCCTGTAATCCTAGCACTCTGGGAGGCTGAGGCAGGTGGATGGCTTGAACTCAGGAGTTCGAGACCAGCCTGAACAAGAGCAAGATTCTGTCTCTAACAATAGCTGGGCATTGTAGTGGGCACCTATAGTCCTAGCTCCTTGGAAGGCTGAAGCAAGAGGATCCTTTGATCCTAGGAGTTCGAGATTGCTGTGAACTATAATGCCGTGGCACTCTATCAAGAGCAACAGAGTGAGACTCTGTCTCAAAACATAAAAAAAAAAGTAAAAGAGCTCAATTCAGTGGTTTTTGCAGAGTTGTGCAACTACCACCACATGCAATTTTAGGATATTTTCATCACTCCTAAGAGAAATCCTGTACCCATTAGTGTCTGTGTCTCATTTCCCGCTGAGTTTCTCAGTCCTGATGACTTTGTGTCTCTATATTCAGACTATACCTTTCCTATCAATAAAATCATATAGTATGTAGTTCTTTCTGATGGTGCCTTCCCCTTACACTAAGGCTTTTAAGGTCTATTCATATTGTAGTATCACTACTTCCTTCCTTTTTATCGCTGAATTATCTTTCAATGGATAGATACATTTCATTTATCCATTCATCATTTGACTGTCATAACGAAACACGACATATGGGCCGTTTCTACTGTTAGCTATTATGAATAATGCTGCCAAGAACATATCTGTGCGGACATATATTTTCATTTCTCCTGAGTATCTCTTTGGGAGTAGAATTGCTGAGTCATACGGCCATTCTATGTTTAACCTTTTGAGTAACCGCCAAGCTATTTTCCAAAGTGACCACACTGTGATACATACCCACGAGAGTGTGTGCTGGTTTCCAGTCTCACTGCATCTTTACTGATTTATTATCCATCTTTTGATTATAGTCATTCCACATAGAGTGGTATCACAGTTTGCATTTGATTTGCATTCCCCTTCTGGCTAGTGATGCTGAGAATCTTTTCACGTGATCATGGTCCTTTGTGTGTATTCTTTAGAAACACGTCTACTCAGATCCTTTGTTCTTTTTGAAATTGAGCCATCTCTTTATCACCCCATAGTAAGAGTTTGTTACATATGCTACAAAAGTCTGTTATTCTATGTGGCCTTTGCAAAAGTTTTCTTCCATTTGGTGAGTTGTCCTTTCATTTTCTTGATGGCCTTCGCTGAAGCACAAATTGTGAGAATATCCAATTTATCTTTTTTCTCCTATGTCTTGTTCCTTTGATGTCACAGCTAAGAAATCATTGTCTAGTTCAAATCATGAAGATTTATGCCTATGTTTTCTTTTTAGGAGTTTCACAGTTTCAGCTATCACAATAGATTTAGTTTGAGTTTAATTTGTGTATGGTGTGAGGTAGAGGTCTAAGTTCATTGTGTTCAGGTTTATATCCAGTTGTCCCTGCACTATTTCTTCAAAAGACTATTTTTTTACTCCACCGAATGGTCTTGACACCCTTGTTAAAAGTACATTGCCTCTAAATGCAAAGGTTTATTTCTGGACTCTCAATTCTATTCCAATGATCTGTATGTCCTTCCTTATGCCAGTACTACATTGTCTATTTTGTGTGTGTGTGTGTGTGTGTGTGTGTGTGTGACAGTTTTACTTTGTTACACTTGGTAGACTGCCATGGCATGATAGCTCACAGCAACCTCAAACTCTTGGGCTCAAGCGACTCTCTTGCCTCAGCCTCGCAAGTAGCTGGGACTACAGGCACCTGCCACAGCGCCTGGCTATTTTTAGAGACAGGGGTCTCACTCTGGCTCAGGCTGGTCTCTAACTTGTGAGGTTGCAATCCACCTCCCTGGTCCTCCCAGAGTGCTAGGATTACAGGCATGAGCCACCACACCCAGCCCAACACTGTCTTGATTACTGAAGATTTGAGGCAAGTTTTATATTTGGGAAGTGTAAGTTCTCCAATTCTTTTCTTCTTTTTCAGGATTGTTTTGGTTATTCAAGTTTCTTTGAATTTCCATATGAATTTTGATTCAGCAGTTTATCAATTTCTGCAAAGAAACCAGCTGGGAATTTTTGTTGTTGTTTGACAGAGTCTTGCTTTGTTATTCAGGCTGGAAGATAGTGGTGTAACAGAAATTCACTGTAGCCTCAAACTCCTGGGCTCAAGTGATCCTTCTGCCTCAGCCTTCCAAGTTGCTAGGACTGTGGGCAAGGTAATTTTTTAAATTTTTTGTAGAGAGGGGGTCTTGCTAAGTTGCCTGGACTGTTCTCTAACTCCTGACCTCCGGCAATCCTTCCAACTCAGCCTCTCAAAGTGCTAGGATTGCAGGCCGGAGCCACTGCCCCCTGCCCCAGCTGAGGTTTTGATAGAGATTGCATTGGATCTATAGATTAATTTTAGGATTACTACCTCCCATTTTTACAATATTAAGCCTTCCATTCTGTGAACACAGAATGTCTTTGTACTGTTTTAACTCTGCTTTAATACTTTTCAACAAGGTTTTATAATTATCAGAGTATACATTTTGTACTTCTATCAATTTATTATTCTTTTCTTTTGTAGAGACAGAGTCTCACTTTATCACCCTCGGTAGAGTGCCGTGGCGTCACACAGCTCACAGCAACCTACAACTCCTGGGCTTAGGCGATTCTCTTGCCTCAGCCTCCCTAGTAGCTGGGACTACAGGCACCCGCCACAACACCCAGCTATTTTTCTGTTTTGCAGTTTGGCTGAGGCTGGGTTTGAACCCTCCACCTTTGGTATATGGGACCGGCGCCCTACTCAATGAGCCACAGGCGCCGCCCTAATTTATTATTCTTAAACATTTTTTTGAAGATATGGTAAAATTATCATACTGTTTCCTACTATGGTATGTAAACACAACCAATTTTTTGTATGTTGATCTTGTGACTTATAACCTAATTGAACTCTTTTAGAAGTTCTAATAGTTTTTTAGTGAAATACTCAGGATTTTCCAAATACAAGATTATTTCTCCTACAAAAAGAGATGATTTACTTGTTCCTTTCCAATCTGGATGCCTTTTGTTTTATTTTATTGCCTAATTGGCCTGGCTAGAATATCCCGCGCATTGAATAAAAATGGTAAGAGCACACATCCTTTTCTTCCTCCTGCTCTTGAGGGATGAAAGCTGTGAGATTTTTGTAGATTCCCTCAGGCAGATTCAGGAATTTCCCTTCTACTGCTAGTTTACGGAGCGTTTTCATGAGAAGGGTGTTGAATTGTGTCAATGCTTTGTTTATGGAGATGATCATGTGGCTCTTGTCCTTTATTTAGTTATGCTGCATAATTGCATGAATTAATTTCAGCTCTTAAGTTTGAGCATTTTACAATACATTTGCAGGCCATTTGTGGTCTCTGAAATATGTTCGGATCATTTGCCCATTTTTCTACCGGCTTGCTTGTCATTTTCCCAGTGATTTATAAAGCTTGTTGTTCTATCCTGAATATCTTTGTCAGTTATATGTGTAGCAGTACTTTCTCCACATGGGTAGTTTGGCCTTTCTATCTCTTTCTGAAGTCTTCTGAGGAACAGTAGGTGGCTCTTCCCCACGATGTTATACAATTTTAATCTTCGCTCCGTGGCCTTGTGGAGCCCTGTTATGAAATCCTTCTCTTCTGGAGGTGAGTATATTATCCTCACTTGTCTTGTAAAAGGTTGCCTTTGGCAGTTGGATCTCTATTTCACCTGGAATTGATATTTTTTAAAAGGTGTGAGGTAGGATCAGATGGCCTATTTTCCCAACCATGTTGGGGGGCTAAATGTGGCCCCACGGGAACCCTACCCCGTCCTCCTCTCTCCCCCTGAAACAAAGAACACAAGGACCTAGTGAGCCCCACCCCTGAAACTGGTGCCCAAGGCCCCTAACCCACCAAGCCCTCTGGGCAAGCTATGGAATTTGCCCAGGCCTGAGGCTCCACAGAACAGGGGTCTCTAACTGCCCCCAGGCTCAGATGCCAGCTTTGCCCCGCCCAGGCAGGCCCATAGCTCTTTCACTATACCAGCTTGAACCTCTGTGCTCCAGGCTTCATCTCTGGGTGCTGCAACCCTACCTTTCAGTATGAATATCTGATTATTTTGGACACCATAAATGCTGCAGTTCATCAGACTCACTCAGACTCACCTACTGGCTACTGGACAGCTGCTGCCTCGGCCACCGCTGCCACCTGCCATGACCTCCCACAGACAGCTCCAGACTCCCCAAGGCCCCCACCATGCCCGCTGCTGAGGGGGCACCAGCGTGTCTGGCACCCCCACCTAATGGGACAGAGCCTCTCTGCTCCCCTCCACCCTGCTCATTGCAGAACTTTCCCTCTGTCCATCTTAGTAACAGAAGAGATGGACAGGAGAAGCGCAGGTGAGTTTACCAAAGCATGTGGTACATATTAGGCAGGAGAAATCGTAGCCAAGAGTCACCCAGAGTGACAGCTTGGACCTCACCTGGTGTCCTCGACTGGGAACAACTTCGTAAGGAAGCGGCAGGACAAAGGGCATGGCTCTGAATAATTGTTTCACGTTTGTCTTCTGATTCAACAACTTTATTTTCAGCTTTACTAATTCTACATTTTATTCCAAAGTTTTGAAGCTACAATAGTCACCAAACTTCTCTATCACCTCTCCGGACACAGAAGCATTATTCCCACTGTGCCTTGACGGTTTCAGGGTCTGCCGTCTCAGGTCTGGTTCTGCCGGTTTCAGGGTCTGCCGTCCCTCGTTCCGTTTGCTCTGGGTCTTGGTCTCACGGGCCTTTGATGGTTTGTACTGAAGTGTTTGAGACGTCTGTTGAAGGATGTGTGTTTGCTTCTTTTAGTCATGTGCGGCTGTATAAATTGGCACTGCTTCCGATTTTTCACTGGACGTTTATCAGAACACACCATTTCCATGAAAAACGGCTGCAAAGCTCCCCAGAGACTGAGCAGTACTTTCTAATACGCAATAACGTTTCCTCCTCCCTGTCCTCCCTGCTCCAGGCCGGACACTGGCTGGCCTGTGGTTCCTGCTGGTCACTGCTTGCTGCTCATTCCCCCCTTCATGGAAAGGCGGCCCCCCCGAGGCCCCGGTCTCTTTTACATTCTTCATCCAAACAGACTCCAGGCTTAGCTCCTGTTGCCTCAATGCTGTCTCTAGGCTGTCAAAGAGGGATCTCAAAATGCACAGACCGGGATTATCCTCTGGGGACAACTGTGGCGGATGGTACCTGTCTACCCCCCAACCATGCGGCCCCGGTTTCTCCTTTGGCTTCCTTTTTGGCCTCGGAGAGATTCTGCTTCTTGTAGAAACACAGCATGACTGTGAAAGATAGTTCTGTGCTTTTCTAGCATTTTCCTTATTTTAATTGGCAAGGTCATTTATTGTTTCTCGTCTGCCATTCTGCCGTCAGTGGAAGCACACAGTTTTAAATTTCCCGTGAGTTCCCCACATTTTAGAAACAAGAACGTTTCCATGAGGACACGGGTTTCTCAGCTCCTCCTGGGAAAGCAGACCCTCCAGCCACGCCGGGCTCTCACGGCCCGTACTGGAGGGACACGCCGCATCTGTGTCCGTGGGCAGTGTCAACACTCTCGGAATCCCGACAGCCTAAACTGCTGCTTGCCCTCCATTCAGCAGTTCTGCCTCGTTCATCTGTCTGGGGGGATTTCAGTCTGTGGCCTGTGTAACTGAGCGAGTTCTCTGCACCCCACACATCCCGGGCTCATTCTCAGAAGCTCCAGGAATTCCCTGAACTCTTGGAGTCTCATTTCTGGAATGGCAGTAGTGGCCGGGCCTGGCAGCTCAAGTCTGTAATCCTAGCTCTCTGGGAGGCCGAGGAGGGAGGATCACTGGAACTCAGAACTTTGAGACCAGCATGAGCAAGAACAAGACCTTATCTCCACTGAAAACAGAACAAAAATGAGCCGGGCATTGTGGCAGGCACCTGTAGTCCCAGCTACTCAGGAGGCTGAGGCAGGAGGATCACTTGAGCCCAACAGTTTGAAGTTACTGTGAGCTAGGACACCATGGCATTCTAACCGGGGTGACACAATGAGACTCTCTCACTCTCAAAATAAAAAAAAATGGCAGTAGTAACAGTGCCTACCTCATAAAGAGATGAGACCTGGCTTTCAGTTCTAAGTTCAAACTTTATAAATTGGCTTACATGATTCCCACACAGTCTTATCCTGCCTACTACTTCAACCTCATTTCCACCCTCTCCTTTTCATTCTGAGCCCCAGCAAATGAAAAATCTTTTCATTTTTATCTTGACTTTTTGTGTTTACACATGCCCTTAATTCTGCCTAGAACTACCCACTCCCATAGTCTGGGCTAATTCCTATTTCAAACTTATTTAATTCTTTATGGGCATTTCCCCATACTCATGGCTCTAGGCTAAATCCCCTATCAATAAGTCCTGTATTAACTCTATAATGCTCATCACACTCCTAATTCCTTGTTTTATATCTGTTGTTCCTGTTGAACTGAGAGCTTTGTTTTTAAACAAGAGCCCTAGTTGTCATGTTCATCCTTATATTACTGAGGCTAAGTGAGGGACCGGCACAAAGTAGGCCCCCAATAAACATCTGTGGGATGGAATCAAGCAGGTGGAGCGGCCTTGTCAACACTCCTCAAGTGCAATGTCAGAATCAAACCAGGGACTCAGATGCCGCAGTCTGGCAGGCGGGGCCTCCAGCAGAGTTCAGAGTTGGGGAGATGTGTGCACCCAGGTTGTGCTGGCTTCTTAGCCTTCATCCTCTTATCATTCCTGCTAGAGAAATAACTACAAGAAGGACGTTTACCCTCAGTGGTGTTTACCTTCATCTCTGAAAGGCAGCACTTTCTTGGATGGTGTGTAAAAACACTTAGACAAGAAAGACCAAGGAGGTGATGATGACCTGTCCTCACAGGGCTGACACAGTTCCATGCTGAACTCTGGGCGGAGATACCGTCACAGTTCCGCGTGAGGCTGCACCTTTGCAGTGACTGCAAGTCGGGTAGCACCGACCCTCCTCTCTGCTCCCATGGACAGGATCTCTGGGGTTTGAACCATAAGGCCTTTGCATAAGAATTGCTTAAGATGTTTTTCAGGCCTTGAATTCTAGGGCAACACCTGAAATTGAAGACGCCCCCAGAGGAAGTGAGACAGCTCAAGAAGGCAGCCTCTTCATCCTCCCTTCCCACGGCGTCACCCTGCACTCCAACCAATCACCAACTCCCGCACACGGTCCACTCCAACCCTCTAAAATCCCTACCCCCAAACTCCCTGGAGAGGCAGACTTGAGGTTTCCTCCCTTCCCTTCATTTGGTGGCCTTGCGACTAAGTCTCTTTCTCTGCTGCGACCTAGTGTCCCGCATGTTGACTTGTGGGGCACATCAACCAGTGACACTATTGTGGTTATAGTTCAGTGCTGACCAGTCAGGAGGCCCTTTGTGGGCCTGTGCCCAGACCTCAGAGGCCGCTTGCTACTTCGGTGGCCACAGAAAAGCTCAAGTGGTCACCTGGCTCCTTCAAGCCAGGGACCATTTGCGGAGCCTCCCTTGCTGGAGAGGCATGGCCAACTTTGGCACATAGGCTTGCCTGCAACAGAAAAAGTTTCTGCATCTGGAAGATGGCTCTGATGAGTATTCACAAACCTGGTACCTCCTTTCCCCTCTCCTGGTCTACTGGCCACCTTGGAGGTCCCACTGCTTTTAGAATTCTGACTTGTGAGGCTGTGTGTGTGTGTGTGGACCCCAGAGGCATTGCCAGCAGCTCAGGAAGCTCAGGCTTTACTCAGGAAGCTGCTTCCCATTCTGAGTGCTGTGATTGTGTCTCGGGCTACATGGGAAACGGTAATTTGCTTCCTCCAAGCAACCCCTTGGCATCACATCTTACAAAATTGCGTGGCTTTTGTCTATAAACCCATAAAAGAGAAGAAATTAATTTTCTTTTGTAATTGCCTGGCTGTAGTACACATTAAGATATAGTGAAAATGGCTATAAGCTTCTGAACCCTCGTGGGGGTGGGTGGCCAATCCTTCTGTGACCCACCCCACGCATACATGTTCAATAAGTTTGTGTGCTTTTATGTTAAATAAGTTTGTGTGCTTTTTCTCCAATGAATCGGCCTCCTGCGAGTTTGTATTTCAGCAGACCTTGAGAGGGCCAAGGTTGAAGCCCTCCCTTGACCCCGGTTTGCTGTTGAGATTGGTGATGAAAGCTCTCCTCTGCTGAGAGCCACTTATGGGAAACCAGGAACCTGATTCACTGGCAAAAGGATGAGAATTTTCAACCAGGCAGGCTGCCTCTCTCTCTGTGCAGTCTGGCTGAGCAGACAGTAAAAACCACTGTTTATTTCTTTTGCAAGGTTTTGATTAATGGGAGAAAAAGATCGTGTGGCTCTGGGGCACTTTCTGATACTTTGTGGTATAAATACTCATATCCTTTGACCCTTTCCTTCCAGAAACAGCCTTTTCCTCTGTCTTTGATTTTATGCGTTCTGTCATGAAGAGGAGACTGGGTGAGGCTCCCTCTCATCTTGTTTATGTCCTTGAGAGTCTAACTGTGACCCGGTGAGACCACTTGCTCTGGGCCTCTGTCCTCTGGGGGCTGTGATTTGAGGGCGTGCAATTCAGTTACAAAATGCCAGGGTCTGATACTAGCTCTAATACTGGCTCATTTAATATTTGTTCAAATTAAGCGATCAAGGAAATGTAAAGCAAAACTGGTATTCAGATATTATTGGGGAATAGTAAACTACTACTTCAAAAAGTTTTTAGCACTATCTAACAATTTTTTAAAAATACACTTAATATTTACCATAATACCTCTGCATAGGACAATAAATATATCTATGTAAAAATAGTCTATAGTGAGCAAATGTTGCTTTTATGCTATTAAAAATATTGTTTTATAGTTATGGCTTCTTTTTTTAATTCTTATATATATATATTTATGCTCTCCATGTAGAAGTGTGACATAGTATTGAGTCCAGCATGGCCGTTTGGGTTCTCTGAGGCCCCAGGAAGTCTTTCTCTGAAGACCCAATCACTTCAATTTAGCAAACATCTTGAAATGAATCCAGGCTGGGCACAGAGCTGAGGCCTGTAATTGTATCGTCAGGGAGGCTGGGGCAGGTGGATTGCTCGAACTCAGGAGTTCTTGACCAGCCTGAGCAAGAGCAAGATCCTGTTTCTACTAAAAATAGAAAAATTACCTGGGCCTGGTGGCAGGTGCCTATAGTCCCAACTTCTTAGGAGGTTGAGGCAGGAAGATGGCATGAGCCCAGGAGTTTGAGGTTACTGTGAGCTAGGCTGATGCCATGGCACTCTAGCCCAGGTGACAGAGTGAGGCTGTCTCACAAAATAAATAGGCCAGGTGCAGTGGTTTACGCCTGTAATCCTAGCACTCTGAGAGGTTAAGGCAGGAGGATCACTTGAAGTTAGGAGTTCAAGGCCAGCCTGAGCAAGAGCCAGACCCCATCTCTACTTTAAACAAAAGGCCTGTAGTCCCGGCTACTCAGGAGGCTGAGAGAGGAGGACTGCTTGAACTCAGGAGTTTGAGGTTGCCCTGAACTGGGCTGACACCACAGAACTCTAGCCTGGGCAAGAGTGAGATACTGGCTCAAAACAATAAAAAATAAAATAAAATAAATAAAATGAATCCATTATACCCATAAACCATAGTAACCTACTTTTTTCTTTAACTTTCAAAACATAACTAATTTTGCCTTTTAAATGATTTGACTACAATTGGTGCTGCAGAATGATCAATTGGTTTATCACACATCATCAAACATACTTGGCAATTCTTGCAAAGTGATAGAATCTAATGTGCTAGTGGAATAAAATTTTTATGAATAGTAAATTAATAAAACTGGCATAGTCTTACATTTTGTAAGCATTAATGAATCATTAGTTTCTCTTTTGTGGTTTCTTTTCTTATTTTGTTTTGTTTTATTTTGTTTTGAGACAGAGTCTTACTTTGTCACTCTTGGTAGAGTGCTGTGGCATCATAGCTCACCATAACCTCAAACTCTTGGGCTCAAGTGATTTCTTATCTCAGCCTCCCAAGTATCTGGGATTACAGGCACCTGTCATAATGTCCAGCTATTTTTATTTTTTTGAGACAGAGTTTCACTTTATCACCCTCAGTAGAGTGCAATAGCATCACAGCTCACAGCAACCTCCAGCTCTTGGGCTTAGGAGATTCTCTTGCTTCAGCCTCCGGAGTAGCTGGGACTATAGGTGCCTGCCACAACACCCGGCTTTTTTGTTGTTGTTGTAGTTTGGCTGGGGCCAGGTTTGAACCTGCCACCCTTGGTATACATGGCCGGTTCCCTACTCACTGAGCCATAGGCACCTCCTGCCTGGCTATTTTTAGAGATAGGGTCTCACTCTGGTTGAGGGTGGTCTCAATCATGTGTGCTCAGGCAATCCACCTGCCTCGGCCTCCCAAAGTGGTAGGATTACAGGTGTGAGCCACTGAGCCCAGCCTCCTATTTTGGAACCCAATTAGAGTTGGCCCTCCATGTCTGTGGGTTCCACATGCACAAATTCAACCAATCACAGATCAAATATCTCTCTGTCTATCCCTCTATCTATTGATATACATATCATCCAAAAGGATGGTTTTGTCTGTACTGAACACGTACAGACTTTTTTCTTTGTTATTATTCCCTTAGCAATAGAGCACGTCAACTGTTTATATTTGCATTGTATCAGGTATTACATGGGATCTAGAGATGATTTAAAGCCATGATCCCCAAGCTTTTTGGCACTAGAGTCAAGTTTCATGGAAGACAATTTTTCCATGGGCCAGTGGTAGAGAAAGGGATGCTTTCAGGATGATTCAAGCTTGTTACATTGATTGTGCACTTTACCTCCATTATTATTGCCTTATAATATAGTGTAATGAAATAATCATGCAACTCACCATAATGCAGAATCAGTGAGAGCTGGGGAGTGGCTGTAAATACAGATGAAGCATCACTGGCTTGCCCACCACTCATCTGCTGTAGGACCTGGCTCCTAACAGGCCACGGACCAGTACTGGTCTGAGACCCTGGGGTTGGGGAAAGCAGATTTAAAGTATAGGGTGGCCATATTGCACACAAACTTTGTGGCCACCTGTATAAGGGAAGATATGTGTAGGTCACATGGAAATACTACACCATTTTATATAAGGAACTTAGATGTTGGTATCTGCCAGGCATCCTGGAACAAGTCTCTGAGAATTTAAATCTTTTTAAATTCTCAACATTTCCAAATCCAGAAATAAGAGCAGCTCATCCCAAGGGCTATATGACCCTGAAAACAAGAATTATTATAGTAGCTGATTATTTCAGCTTCCACGAAATCCTCATTCTGGTTCCATCCCAGACACGCTCTAGGGAAGGTCCAGGCCCAGTGTCGTAACTGTTTCTTTATCTTTCTTTATCTGTGACTGACTGACAGGTGCATGGATACAGTTACTAATTGTTGTTCATTATATCTGTGTGGAAGCTAAGAATTTGTTCTTCTCATTTAATAAGGACATACCATTTGGTAATTGTATACATTTTAAATAATTAATAAATAGTGAAGGGGATCAGAATGTGCCACAGCCAAATATGCTACTTTGAAGTATTGATTATTTTCAGCTGAAAGCAATCTAGAAACAGCAGATGCAGGAGACGCTCTCTGACCTCCACGTTGCTAACTAAAAGCAGGGCATAAATTTCCCATACGAAAGTGTCCTCCTTGTGCCAGAAATAGAAGAACATTCTTCCTACCAGAGATGGAGAGTTAATATGGAGATGAATTTGTACATACAAACTTACTAAAATAATTCTCATCCTTCATTAATCTCCCCCATGAATCTCCTCACTTTCCCAGAATTTACCACTTCTAGCCCAAACCCTTCCCCTTCAGCTTGTCTCATCTCCACAATTTATCATTCTTTGTTAAAATGCCATAAAAGCCCAGGTGTAGTGGCTCACACCTATAATCATAACACTTTGGGAGACCAAGGCTGGAGGATTGCTTGAGGCCAAAGATTGAGACCAGCCTAGGCAACATAGCGAGATTCCCATCTCTACAAAAAAATAGGAAAGATTAGCCAGATGTGGTGGTGCCCACCTGCAATCCCAGCTACTTGGGAGACTAAGGTGGGACGACGCCTCCAGCCCTGAACTATGATCACGCCACTGCACTCCAGCCTCGGGTAACAGAGTGAGGCCCTGTCTCAAAAAAACAAACTAATGACATATACGCTCTCAGGCTATTTCTTGGGATCTTCATTTCTAATATGTGAAGGCCTCTGTGTACACGTGAGAACGTTAGCATCAAATGAGACTTGTATGTTTTTGTGTTGCTAATTTGTTTGTTGTCAGTTTACCTCTTACACCTAGCTACAGAACCTAAGAGGGTGGAAGGAACTTCTTTCCTCCTCTGCAGTGGTAGCGTAGAATTAAACGTGTGCCCATTTACTAGCTCATGTTTATCAGCACATTCCAGGATCTCTCCAAAATTTTAGCAGGATAAATTTGTTTCGCTTTGCTAAAGTAAACCTACCGAGCTGAAATGTCTCGTTTCCCCATGTCCGAGCTCTCCAGGGCTCAGTGTCTAGACTGACACTGGCCACCTTAGGGTTCAGCTTCCTGGAGCGCGCAGGTGGGTTCCTGGGCACCAGACCGGTCCTCGCACCCTCTGGAGTAGCAGCTGCAGGAGTGTCATGTCCAGCATTGCATCTTCAGGGCCTCTGCGGTGGCTCAGGTGCCCTCTATCTCCTATCTCTGCATTCTCTTTTTTCTAAATGTTTTCAAATAAATAACTCCCTTTATACTAAGCAACTATTGAAGTTTTAGAAAACATACCCAGAAAAAGTCCATGACTGACTGACTTTCTTTTTCTTTCTCTTTCTCTCTCTCCCTCCCTCTTTGTTTCTCTCTCTCTCTCTCTCTCCTCCCTCCCTCCTTCCTTCCTTCCTTTCTTTTTTTTTGAGATAGAGTCTCGTTTTGTCACCTCAGTAGAGAGGCATCATAGCTCACAGCATTCATTCTCCAACTCTAGGGGCCCAAGTGATTCTCTTGCCTCAGCCTCCCAAGTAGCTCAGACGACAGGCGCCCACCACAAGGCCCAGCTAGTTTTTCTGTTTTTAGTAGATGGTCTTGCTTTTGTTCAGGCTGCTCTCAAACTCCTGAGCTCAGGTGATCCTCCCATGTCGGCCTCCCAGAGTGCAGGATTACAGGCAAGAGCCACCAGGCGCAGCTGCTTTTTAGTAGATTCTCATTTATCTAGAAAGTTATAATAGACTTTTTCAAATTTAAAAATCAGTTCACCATGTAAAAACTCTGAACAATCTAGCGGCATGTGAAATGTGAGGAGTAGGTCATGGGCTATGCCCTACCTACTCCATATATGAATCAGAGGTTCCAGACTTAATTGAAGGAAAAATTGTCCACATTTGGAGAAACTATTCATTGTGGCCTCTCTCACGCTCAAGCATGTTTGTTGGATAACAAGTCATGTGGGGACTCCTCAAATAATGCATTTTTACTCTATTTTCAGATAGTAACATGGAGATTTAATTAATAAATTAAAAATTTATTAATTTTTAATAAAAATTTAAAATCTTTATCCATTTAAATTTTTTTTTTCTTTTTTTGAGACAGAGTCTCAGTTTGTCACCCTCAGTAGAGTGCCAAGGCATCACAGCTTACAGTAACCTCAAACTCTTGGGTTTAAGTGATTCTCTTGCCTCAGCCTCCCCAGTAGCTGGGACTATAGGCACCTGCCACAATGCCCAGCTATTTTTAAGTTTTTCGTTGTAGTTATCATTGTTGTTCGGAAGGCCTGGGCTGGATTCAAACCCGCCAGCTTTGGTGTATGTGGCGGGCACCATAGCTGCCAAGCTACAGGCACTTGAGCCTCCATTTTTAATTTTTAATGTGACCTCACCTTTCTAGCAGATAAGTGGAAGAAATGCAAACAACACTGATTTTTCTTGGAAATGTTATTGATTGGCTTACGGACTGATTCATCACTATTCCTAAAAGTTTACATGAGTATAAAGCAGAGCTAAGGGGCTTGCACATACACAGCTGTATATCCCCAAACCCTAAGGCATTCTGCCCCCAGTTCAGTACCAAGGTTTTATTCCTTTGTGCTTTAAATAGCTTATTGTGCGGGTAGGAAGAACTGGAGCAGAAGCAGGAGGGGGAGAAAGGAAGAGGAAGAAAGTATCTTACCTTGTTCCAAAATTTATTACAAAGCTACAGTAAAGCAGCGTGGCATTGGCATGGGGTCAACATAGCAATCTCTGGGACAAAGTAGAAAGTCCAGAAACGGACTGACATATTTATGGGCAAGTCACTCTAAGGCGATTCATGGCAGGGGATAATTTTTTTTCCCTCGAACTAGACGACTGGCAGCAAATTATATTTTAAAAAGTAAAAGAGAACTTCTGCTTTTACTGATACACCCAGATTAACTCTAAAATGAATATCTAATTCAGAAATGGAAAGCTACAACCCCAACCCTTACAGGAACGCGTACTCTGACACATGCAATGGCACGGGTGATTCTCAGAAACATTGCACTGAGCAAAATGAACCAGAGAGAGCTCACAACGCAGGGATTCATCTGTAGGGGTTCTAGAAAAACCCTTTGTGTCCTTCACCTCCTATCTCCCATTCTTACTGTTCCATAAATTCAGCTTTAACCTAAAAGTGTTTCTCTTGAGTAGTTTAGGGCAATTGATTTAGGACATTAACTTGTGAATCGGAGTGTCGTTTTGGGTCATGGGTCATGCAGATTATTGTTGTTTAAAATAAAGATTAACATGATTTTTACTTTGAAATTTAATGTATACAACTGTGATTTTGGAAATGGAAGAACAGAACAGTCTTGGAGAGGCTACTCTCACTATTCTCCAGAATCTCGGCCTTTTGACCGATAAAGTTTGGTGGACCTGTCCCCATCTCTGCACACTGGCTGACAGTGACAGGAGGCCAGAACCTGTTGGTCTGGTAACAGTGATAGAAAGGGGAACCAAGTTTAGGGTGGGGCGAACCTTAGAAGGGGCATCAAATGAACCTCTTGGGCTATGAAAATCTTATCTATTTTAATGTGGTGGTGGCTTCAAGGGTTTAGAAATTTTTTTAAATTTAGTAACATGCACTTTAAATGAGCACATTTTCCTGTATCTAAATTACACCTCAATAAAAGTGATTTAGCAAAAAAAAAAGAAGAGCAGAGAGACATGAGTACGTAGGTAGTGAACATAAGATGGAGTCAGTCAGGCTGTGCCAGGAGGACTCAGCTGGTCTGGTCCATTTAGATCCTACGTGACCTTCACCTCAATTCTTCCATTCTTATTATTTTGTAAATTGAGCTTCCACTCTAAAGATGCCTATCTTGAGTAGTTTAGGAGGACTGAGTTAGGACATTAACTTTTGAATTGGAAATATTGTAATAAGTCACTGAGTTGTGCTGAATATTATTTAAAATAAATGTTAATGTGGTCTTTGCTTTGAACTTTTATGTATAAAATTGTGGTTTTGGAAATGGAAGAACAGAACGGTCTTGGAGAGGCTACTCTCACTGTTTTCCAGAATCGCTGGCCTTCTGACAAAGTTTGGGGGACTTCGCATATTGGCTCGGTATATTGGCTAACAGGGACAGGTGGCTAGACTGCCCCTTCATATAGTAACAGACACAGAATATAACTGCAAAACACAGATAAATGTAAAGTCTAAAAAAACAGGGCAGGAAAATAGACTATTGATTAGACCCAGAGCTGACTTTTCAACCACAAAAAAGGAAGACAGAGGACAATACACTATCCTCGGAGTGATAGGAGGGAATAATGGTAAAATGCACATGTTTTCCAATGAACAAAATCTAAGTAGGTAACTTTGCCACCAACAAATTTCCACTGGATGAACTACAAGAGGAAGCAAACTGAATCTGGAGGAAGACAACCAGGTTCAAGACAGAGCATTGAAATGTGGTTAAGCCTAAAGAAGGAGTAGCATAAAGCAACACTTCATAATTATGAAATTGGGGAGATTTAAAAAAATATATGACCACAGTGCTGGATGAAAGCAATTTAGGTAATAGTACAGTTGGTGATTTAGATATTCTAAGATCCTTACACTGCTCATAGGATCAGCTATCACGGTCATTAACTTTGGCTTTGTCACTTACATAGCAATAAGATTAACTATTGGCTGGGCGAGGTGGCTCCTGCCTGTAACCCAGCACCGTGGCAGGCCAAGGTGAGTGGATCGGCCTGAGTAAGAGCGACCTCATCTCTAAAAAAATAGCCCCCTATTGTGGCTGGCACCTGTAGTCCCAGCTATTCGGGATGCTGGGGCAAGAGGATTGCTTGAGGACAAGAATGTGAGGTTGCTGTGAGTGGTGACACCATAGCACTCTACTAAGGGTGACAAAGTGAAGCTCTGTCTCAAACAATAAAAGTATAACTATTAAAAGGGCAAAAATAGAACTTCTAAAGTCCTTTGAAAAAAACTTACAAACTCTAGATTTATCCAAAACAAAGAACAACAGCAGCAGCAAAACCCCAGAGCAAATGCAGAATGAGGAGCAAAAATAAATAAATATAAAATAAAGTAGTAAAATAAAATAACAAATAAAAAGATGCCCTAAGTGCAACGAAACATCTGCAATTGTGGTAATGAAAATGGACTGAACTTGTCACCAAACCAGCTGTGGTCTGCTCACTTGGTACAAGGCTGCACCCTGGAGCCGAGAATGGCAGTGGGGAACAGGCACCTCACTGCACGGCACCAAGGAAGGAGCGTGGGTAGAGATGCTTACGACCTGAACTCTCCGATGGCTTACAAGCCGGGGTTTGTAAAGGTGGGTGCATTTCATGTAGGCAAAGTTATAAATCACCACATGGAGGTTATACATGGGCCTGACCCCAAAAGGTGGGACATCTTGAAATATATGGCAGGGAATAGGTAAAGTGAGAGATTCCTGGATTAGCAGAAAGGAGGGTTAAGATGAAAGTGGTTGGCCTCTCAAGGCAGAATTCAGAACAAGGAATGGTGGTCACAGTTTAATCCCTCAGTTCCCCCTTACCCGCATTTTCCATCCAGTGGGGCTTTCTAAAAAACAATTCAAGAAATTATGTTAAAGTGCCCTCTTTTAGTTTCCACAGGGAACCAAAACACCCAGTGACTCTGGTTGCTGGGAGGGCAATTGTTCTCACCAGGGGTCCACTCATTTCTCAAGGATCCAGGTGCCCAGAAAGTCCCTCGATGGGATTCAAAGTTTTCTTTTATTTTCATGCTTGGGGAGCCCAGCACCCTCCTAAGAAGGGTCCCCACTCTGTCCCGATTTTACTAGTTGAAGACATAATTTGAGAATAGATAGAAGACAATATTAAAAAATCAGCATTAGGGGAATTTTCTGAAACAAAGAGTTAAATAACATTAAAAAGAAGAAAATGGAAGAAGATAGAACAAATTAAAGTGGCTATATCTATATTAATATTTGAGGGAAAGATAATTTTAAGTAAAAAAACATTATTTGAAGGGTAACTTGATTCAATATCCAAGGGACATGTTTGGACAGTGAGAGGCCACTATTAGTAATTTCTCAGGAAAGCCAGCATAAACCAAACCTTATCCCTGGGAAATAATGATTAGTAGGAATACAGAGCATATAAAATACACAGAATACACAGCATGTGAAATGAAAAAGGACCATTAATAGGAAAATTTTAAAAATTCTAAATGAGTATGAACTTCTTAGCTTAAAATACATGATAAAAAAAATTGACAGAGTTGTAAGATGTTAACAAACACACCAATACAGTATGGGAAAATTTAACAGTCACAGAAACTGACATATCAGTCAGACAAAAATTAGTAAGACTATCAAAGGTTTTAACAAATGAGATGTTGGACAAAGGATATAAAATTTCAGTTAGATGGAAGGAATAGTTTAAGAGATCTATTATGCATCATAGTGACTATAGTTTTAAAATAAATTCAAAAGCTTTACATAAATAAATACTGTGGTTAGTTAAAGATGGCTGCAGTTCTTTACCATTCCTTCCATTGAGTGGCGAACGTTTTTACTTCTCTTTGACTTCTTACATCAATATAGTGGGAGTGAGACTATGCTCCTTCAGGGACTAGTGTACGTGTCTAAGGACCAACATTTTTCATTTCGATCTTTTGTTGACCTGAGATTCAAGTAAAAAATCCAACTGTTAGAGCCCAGCTGGGTTGTGCTGCCCACTGAGACAGTCAGAGTAGCAGTGGAGAAAGCATTTAAGGTCACAGTGCACCAAGTGAGGAGACAGGAGGAGTTTCTCAAGTTTGCCTCTTAGAGAATTTGGGAGAAAGAGTTTTTTAAGATAGTTTGGTGAACAAAGGACTAGGCAATTGGGTCTGCTAACTGACTGGGTTTAGACAGAACCACAGGGGTATAGAAATCATCTTGTGCTGAGTCAGTTCCTGGGTGGAGACCACTGGGGAGGGGTGGTCAGTTGATCCACTGTAATGCATGGCTGAAAGACATCTCAAAAACTAACCTTAGATTTCACAAGGCTGGTATTATCTATGGGGAAAGTTAAGAATCTTTATGGCCATCAGCTACGGGACTCCGGAGTAGCAATTATATGAAAGCAAACTGGAGGACAATGGCTGGTTATTATTATTATTTTTAACTATGCCTGTGCCTTGAGAGAGTTTAAGTTTAAAAATGTATTACTTTGTAAAGGGTAGAACGCCATTGAATTACTTTGTAAAGGGTGGGGTCACAACTACTCTGAGGCTACCATGTTATGAAAAACTCTAGTTTAGTCACATGGAGGGGCTGTGTGAGAGAGAAAAGAGAGCTATCCAGACATCCCTCAGCTGTTCCAGCCCCTAGTCGTCCTAGTTGCTGCCCCGGACATTAAGGACCTGTCTTGGCTGTGCCTTGAATAAATTGCTGATGCACAGAATCGTAAGATATCCTGCTAACTGGCTTGGCTCCTGTAACTCAGTGGTTGGGGTGCTGGCCACATACACCAGGGCTGATGTGTTCGAACCCAGCCCTGCTAAACAACAATGACAACAACAAAAAAGTAGCTGGGTGTTATGGCACCTGTAGTCCCAGCTACTTGGGAGGCTGAGGCAAGAGAATTGCGTAAGCTCAAGAGTTTGAGGTTGCTATGAGCTATGATACCGTGGCACCCTACTAAGGGCAACATAGTAAGACTCTGTTGCAAAAAAAAAGGAAAAAAAAGATATCCTCACAAATTGTTGTATTATACCACCAAGCATTTTGTAGTAAAATGTGAATAACATTTAATTTACTACTTTAGCCATTTTTTAAGTGGATGGGTCAGTGGCATTTTTGTAGAACAATCACCATCTATTTCTAGAACCTTCTCACCTTTCCAAACTGAAGGACAACCAAGTGTTGGGATAGTTGGTTACACAATGAAAAAACCCAGAATATGTCACCCCAAAATGTGCTTCTTTGATATAAAAATTATTTTTGAGTTGAAGGCAATGAAAAAGCAGCAAGTGGAAGAAAAGCTCTCTTTATCCCACCCTTTTCTGCCTAAAAACGAGACATAAGTTTTCCTCTACCAGAGATGGTTTGTCAACTGCAGACCAACCTTACTCCATTGGTTTCTTCTCATGTATCACCTTTCCACGCTTTCCCACTCTTGCAAGCCTAAAACCACTTTCTTTTGTCCTGGTATTACAGGAAGATGAGGCTCAAAGGAGAGAAAGAGCACCCAAACACCTCGTTTATAAGAGGAAGAGCTTTATTCACCAGCCGGGAGCTTACAGCATGGAAGAATTCCAAATGACCATGCTCCCTGACTGGCTTGGTCTTTTCCTTTTTGTCTACAGTCAAAAAGTTCCTACGCACAGGTACTTTTCTCATTGGCCAGTTTGAATCAAGCAGGAGATGTTATTCCAGCCCCTACAGAACTACAGGATTTCACAGAAGTGGAAATTTCCAAGTTGCAGAAAGTTAAGTCTACAAATTCCCAAGAGCTGAGTCACCATGGAGGACCCCATGGAGAGGACCCTGCTGGTGTATCCTTGTGTTCTCCTTGAAAAGTCCTTTTCTCCTAGACCTCACCCTTCTCTGGTATCCTCTCTCTACTGGCATTTCTCTACATATTTATTGTTCTTTGTTGAAGATGCTATTTAAGTCGGAGTTTTTAGTCTGCTTTGAACTACTTTTCATGGAACATGTTGTGTTCTGCAAGCACTAATAAACTTGTTTTTCTCTTCTTACTCTGCCTTTTGTTAGCGGTGTCCCAGCTAAGCACAATAATGGGTTTGAGGGGAAAAATTATTTTTCATTCCCAACAACATCAATAGATAATCTAAACAGACATATATAGAATCTTGTACCTAAAAATTAGAGAGTTCTAGAAGAAGTACACAAATAAATCACACAAAGATCGCAAATTAAGAACTAAAATCATCATTTGCGAACAATGATTTTTCTACAGAGAAAACCCAAGAGAAACTAAAGACAAATTGTTAGAATAATAGACTTAGCAAGTCTCAGTGTGAAAAAATTAATTTTATTTGTATAATACATCAACAACAAATGATTACACGGTGTAATTTTTAAAAGCAATGACACCTAAGGTATTAAAAATTAACTTATCTTTAGTTGTGCAGATTTTATGGAGAAAATTGTAAATTTGTATTGATATGTAAAAGAGACTTACTAATTATAAAAAGAAAATCAAAGTCTCAGGGCTGTTGTTGAATTTGCAAGGGAGTTTCTGGCCTTGGTCTAGTTGCTTGTTGCACAGAGATCCAATCCAATTATTGAGACAACCAGGATTGCTGAACAACAAAGTAATTTTTAATATGAAAGATCTCTTGTGAGGAGAATAAGAGAAGCTACCTCAGACCCATCTCTCCAACTAATGGGAGGTCATAGGCTTTTAAAGGAGGGGTCATGTGCCTTGGGGCAGGTTGTGGTGTAACTAACAAGGGGATCAGATGCCTTGGAGGTAGGTGGTGAGGGATAGTGAACCTTGGCATCAGGAAGTTTGCCCAGGGGCCTTCAGATTCTCAGCTCCTTTGTCTGTGGAAAAATCCACCATTTCTGGGAAACAATTCAAAATGTCAAGTAGTTAAGGGAGAGGATTATAAAAATATATATAGGAAATTTTCAATGGAAATTTTTTTCATGGAGCCTGTTATAGAAGCAAACTTCAGCATTTGGGAAACTTTCAAATGTAATAGAATGAAGTTCACTTGGGTCATTTGATACTTATTTTGTTGGAGGACATGTGATGATACCTGATTTGAATACTTTTGTTTTCTTGAGACAGAGTCTCGCTTTGTCACCCTGGTAGAGTGCCATTGCATCACAGTTCACAGCAACTTCAAACTCTTGGGCTTAAGTGATCCTCTTGGCTCAGCCTCCCAAGTTGCTGGGACTACAGGTGACCGCCACAATGCCTGGCTATTTTTTTAGAGACCGGAGGGGGGGGCGGGGGGGTTCACCCTGGCTGGGTGGTCTCGAACCTGTGAACTCTGGCAATCTACCCGCCTCAGCCTCCAAGTGCTGGGATTACAGGTGTGAAGATTTGAACTCTTTCATTAGTTTACAGGGCCACCCCCAATTTCTTATGCAGAAGAGAAGGTAAAGGCATCTGTGAAGAGCCGCCCCAGAGACCATTTGCTAAGGAAATTGCTTGTCACCTCACATGACCAAGGACATGCAAATTGTACCTAAGTCTAGCACCTAAAATTAAAGCCCACTGAAGTCCACACTGAAAATAAATTACAAGTTTATCTTTACAGTAACAGAACTGGAGACAAGACAGAATCAGATATTATTCTGTTACAGGAAGATGAAGCCCAGTGGAGAGAAAGAACACTCAAACACCATGTTTAAAAGAGGAAGGGCTTTATTCCAGCCAGTGGAGCCACGGTGGATAAGAGTCTCAAAATGGCCAGGCTCCACAACTGGCTCAGTCTTCTCCTTTTTATTTCCAGTCAAAAGTTCCAGCCCTTGGGTTCCTTTCTCACTGGTCAGTTTGAATCAAGCTGGAGAAGCAGAAGCAAGCATCAGTTTGCAGGTCCCAGGAAGTTAAGTTTCTACCAATTCCTAAGAGCTGAGTCCCCAGGGGGAGGACCTTGCAGGTGTGTCCTTGGGGTCTCCTTGAGAAGACCTCTGTTCTCTCAGACCTCACTTTTTCCTGGTATCCTCTTTCAATTCCACTTCCCCTGGGACATCTATATAATTGTTGCTTCCTTCTAAAATTTTCCCTTCTAAAATTCCCCTTATTATATGTAAAATGTGGATTTCCCGAGCCTCACAAGAATGTAACCAGGTTGCCTTATCAGCACTCCTTTTCTGGTGCTTTTGAAATGCTAAAGGTTCCAACTTCCCCTTCAGAAAACACAGCCTTAACTTGTCTGCATTCTCATTTTTCCCAGTTACACCCTCAATGTTGGCTGTATAAACATCTGTTGATTGAGAACTTTGCCTCCATCATTTACTTGGGTCCACAAAGTATATATGTAGATACTGATACACCATACAAAAGAATTAGAATTTCCGTTCAAATTAAACACAATTCCTAATTTTGCCAAGGTTTTGTTTGGTTTTTGAAAGGGGAACACTCGACAGGCATAAACCTCACAGAACACCTTGGCTTGTTGGATTTGTCTTTTTTGGTGGGGGATGCTGCAGAGCAGAATTAAGGAGGAGGGGGGAGAGAGAGAGAGAGATGAGGAAGAGAGGAGAGGAGAGAAGGTAGAGAGAGAGAGAGAGACAGGGGGAGGGGGAGAGAGAGAAGAGAGAGAGAGAGAGAACAAAAGACAAGGGCACCTTATATAGGTTCGGTTAGGGGAGGTGCCAGGATGGTAGAATAGCCAATGAGGAGTTACAGCTCTGGCGAGAAGAGCCGTAGGGGGTGGGCCATAAGTTTAAAATTCTCATTGGAGATAGGGAGATGAAGTTTTGCAATTATCTAACAGTTTCATTTTATAGACTTTAACAAACTCACCCTAAAATGAAAGGGTTGTAAGAATTCTTCCAATGAAATTGTAGGGGGAAGGAAGAACTTCCCCTTCACTGCAGAAGGTTTGATCTACTCACAATAAGACAGACTAATGAGAAAGAGGTTACACATTTATTTACCATGCACAAGAGGAGAACAAGAGTGATTATTCAATACCAAATGGGGCCCGGAAGTTTATATACTTTCATTTTAGGGGGAAGGAGAGGTGAGGAATAAAGGGAGTTCTGTTGAGGGGCTGCATAAGTCTATACTTGGTTCTTACTCTGTAAACCTGTCTTTCTCTTCGTATGTGAACTTTCATGCTTGCCTTAGTTTGGGGTGTCTGGTCATTTTTTGACCAAAACCGAGAATGCATGCAATGAGATTAAGCAGGAGTCATTCAGGCGAGGGCTGGTGTGACCCAGGGGGTCTGGTCATGTTCCTCCTCTCTCTCATTCTTCTTGTTTTACACATTTAGCTCCCACCCTAAAGATGCCCATCTTGAAGAGTTTAGGAAGACTGACTTAGGAAATTGATTTTTGAATCAGAAATTTTGCACTAAGTCACTTAGTTATGTTGGTGATCATTTAAAACAAGCGTTAATGTGGTCTTTGCTTTAGGAAGATTGATTTAAGAAATTAACTTTTGAATAGATTGTTGTGCTGATTATTTAAAATCAGGTTAAAGTGGTCTTTGCTTTGAACCTTTATGTATAAAATTGTGATTTTGGAAATGGAAAAACAGAACAGTCTTGGAGAGGCTACTCTCACTGTTCTCCAGAATCACTAGCCTTTGGACACAGACAGGTTGGTGGACCTATCCCTGTCTCTATTGGCTGACAGTGACAGGAGGCCAGACCCTCTTCATCCAGCAACCAGACCACTCCAAGAACCCATGACCTGAAACCCCAGCTTTTAAGGAGACAGACATCTATCTCGAAACCCAATAGATTTAATGATTAAGACAGTGTGGTATTAGCAAAAGAAAAAAGAGAACGGTTGCAGGAAGAGTAGTCCAGAAACAGATCCAAGCCCATATGAAAACTCCGCAACTAACAGTGGCAGTGTTGCAGGAAGACGAGGCCCAACAGAGAGAAAGAGCACCCAAACACCACGTTTATAAGAGGAAGGGCTTTATTCACCAGCCGGGAGCTTACTGCATGGGAGAATTCCAAATGGCCAGGCTCCCCGTCTGGCTTGATCTTTCCCTTTTTATCGACAGTCAAAAAGTTCCACCCCACAGGTACCTTTCCCATTGGCCAGTTTGAAGCAAGCGGGAGATACTATTCCAGCCCCGATAGCACTACAGGATTTCACAGAACTTGGAAATTTCCAAGTTCCAGGAAGTTAAGCTTACAAATTCCCAAGAGCTGAGTCACCATGGAGAGGACCCTGCAGGTGTATCCTTGGGTCTCCTCGAGAAGACCTGTTCTCCCAGACCTCACCCTTCTCGGTATCCTCTCTCAGTGGTACTGCAGATCAGTAGGAAAGATATATTCAATAAATACTGGGGGGACAGTAGGTATTCACGAAGAGGGAAAAATAAAATTGGGTTTCTACTTCACATGGCACACGAAATCTGTCTCAAGGAAAGACCAAAATATACCAAGTTAAAATCTTTACACTTGTGGAATAAAATGCAGGAGAATATTTTTGTGCTTTCAGAGTTGGGAAAGATTTTGACATCAAGAAATAGAAAATGAAACCTTTAAGGAAGAGACTCTGAATCAATTAGACCGCATTAACATTTAAAACGTCTGTACATCTGAAGACTGTTTTAAAAAGTAAAGAAGACAAGCCAGGAAGGAGAGAAGGTATTTGCAATGCAGATCATTCACAAAGAGTAGTGTAGTGTGTACACATACTGTACATCAAATGTCTACAAATCCATACCAAAACCCAACGATACTAACACACGTGAACATACTCAGTATTACCAGTAATAAAAGAAAATAACCATAGCTGGTGATTAGAAAGATTCTTACCTTTCCTCTGTAGGTAACATCACCTCTCAGAGCCCTAAAGGTAGTTTCTAAGATATCTTCCAGGCCTGGCATTCCAGTGGACTGGCCGAGCCGCCCAGACCACCAGCCCTTACCAAGAAACGGAGTGAAACCAACTCAACAGGAATTGTGACCCCAGGAGCCAAAGCAACACGAGAAGATAGTTTCCACATCCCTGGAATTTTGCCCTCAATTAGCCAATTAGCAAACTTAATTACTTAATGCCCTACCTGTCAAGCTATCCTTAAAAACCATCTTCCAAATCCTCTGGGAGGTGGATTTGAGAAATTCCTCCCATCTCCCCCCTTAGCACTATGTGGAACGTCCTTGCTTTTTGCTGTGAACCCTTCAGTCTTCAGGTATCAGCTTCCTCCTGGGCAGTGGGCGGAGGACCCTGGCTGTGCAGCAATGTGATGTCCCACACGTACACCAAGGTGCCATCAAGGTGCAATAATAAAGGTCTAATAAAATCTGAGTCCCTATCAACATAAAAATAATGAAATACATTTTAGAATAGTTACTAGATGCAATGTGATATTCTGGATTGGAGTCGGGAACAAAAGAAGACACCTGTGGAAAAACTGGTGCCCTCCGTAAAGTCTGTGGTTCAGTTCATGGTAACATCCTAACATGAATTTCTTTTTCTTTTTTTTGCGATTTTTGGCCTGGGCTGGGTTTGAATCTGCCACCTCCAGCACATGGGGTCGGCGCCCGACTCCTTTGAGCCACAGGCACCACCCTAACACGAATTTCTTAGTTTGGACAAATGTACCCTTGTTGTGTGGGATGAATATTAGGGGAAGGTGAGGGAAAAGGTCTATGGGAGCTCTATGTATTCTGCAACTTTCCTGTTAATTCTAAAATTATTTCCAAAAAAAAGAGTTTATTTAAAAAATAAATGAATAGAGCTTCTTACTAAGGATTTTTTTTTTTTAAGACAGAGCCTCATTTGTCACCCTTAGTAGAGTGCCATAGGGTCACAGCTCACAGCAACCTCAAACTCTTGGGCTCAAGTGATTCTCTTGTCTCAGCCTCCCCAGTAGCTGGGACTACAGGCGCCTCACGCAACACCGGCTATTTTTAGAGACCCAGTCTCGGAGTGTCCCTCTTGCTCAGGCTGGTCTCGAATTCGTGAGCTCAGGTGATCCGCCCGCCTCTGTCACCCAGAATGCTGGGATTACAGATGTGAGCCACTGTGCCCAGCCCTTATTTATGATCGATCTCCCAAATATAATGCTGAGAAAACAGCAAATTGCAGAGGACTCATGTAATATGTAACCAGCTAGATCGATTTTGAAATAGTTGATATATTTTATTTAATATGTATGTAGCATAATTTTAAACATACATATTTAAATGATAAACACCAAATTAATCACTCCTTGAAGGTGGGGGTCTAGCACATGATCAGAAAGGTTATTAACAGAATTTAAATATTTAATTTCTTAATTTGGGTGATGAATGTGTTAATTAAAATCGTGGTAATCATTTTACCTGGTTATACATACATTCAATTATGTTGTATACCATGAATATATACAATTTTCATACATCAATTATACTTTAGTAAAGCTAGATTAAAAAAAAATCAAATAAGTCCGTCTAGATTCCTTGCCAGTGGTGACAAAGCAAAACAAAACATAAGCAGAAAAAAGTAATTTTGCTTTTTTATGGTTTCTGTTTATGAGCTAATAACAGCAAGTCATCCTAAAAAAAATTCTGATCATTTGTCTTACATTGTAAGATGTTTTCACTATTAATATATGTACTAGCTGAATTGGTGGTGGTGTCCCGGTAAGGAGAGACAGGTGGTGTTCAGGAGAGTGTGCTAGCAGGTTACGGATGGTCCTTCCTGCCCACAGGCAGCTTCCAGTAGAAAGGTGGCCCCGAGCCTGGGAACCTGCACTCAGGGGCTTTCTTTCTTGACTACCAAACACGTTCTTTTGAGGTTTATCCTTAACAAAGGGTGTGTTTCTGTCTTCAGTTGTTTCCTATGCTGGGCCAACCACATCCGTTATTACTAGGAAAAGATCACTGTGTACCACACAGTGGTTCCTGATGGAGCTTTGAGCGCTTTGATTCATTTTCCATTTTTTCTTTCTTGTCCCACCAGCACTGAGGCTCCACCTAGGGGCCCCTTCCTGTAATTACATTCCTCTTTGTTAAAGCTCAACTGCTCCTTTAGGGCAGCGATATGTAAAATGGTATGCAAATAAGAGAGACTGTGAGTCTTTGTTTCCTGCCCCCTTCTCCCCCCCCCCAGCATGTGTGTAATACGTGAAAATCAGATTTGCTCACCCAGGAACTGAACCACGGTGAAGGCAGTGGACCACCACAGGCTGCTGCTGGGCAAGGATGAGGAACATCTTGTCTCTGGCCTTGGACCACTGCCCCGCAGGAATGCAGCAGGGTGGCCTTTGAAACAGGTGGTCCCAGCCCAAAGTGGGGAACAATCACCTTCTTGTACCTCACGGGGAACTTCCAGCTAGGAAATACAAGAGAGGCCTAAGTAAGGCGGAGGCAGTGAAAGATCAAAGGGTAAACCTAAAGAATTCAGACCAGAAGTGACAGCATCGTTCTTAAAACCCTGGGCGTCTTCCCCGCCCTCTCCTTGTCTGTCAGCTGGGCTAGCGCAGTGAGCACCCAGCTTTTTGACTCTGTCCCCCAGCAGTGCGAGTGCAGCATTACGCTGAGCTAACAGCCCAGAGTGTTTTGACTCACACCTGCCATCTGTCTGCTTAGTCACCGTGCGTCCATCCTTCTCCGAATGATGATTTTTATTTGATGTAAGAGCGCAGGCGGCAGCTGCGGTGTTAGGAGGAGGCTGGGTTCCCAGGTCCCTTTATTCCCACGATGACAGCAGCATGGCGCACTTGGGTTTCAGATAGTCACTTGGCTTTTTCTTGTAACCACCATATGTTCCTAAAGATACTTAGTGTGGGGAGAGTTGTGAAAAGAAGGGAAATGGATTCTTTTTTGCATTTATTAGAGTCCCTGTTGGAGTTGTGTCCTGTATCCAGGTTTTTTTGGCAGTTTCTGGCGGGGGCTGGGTATGAACCTGCCACCTCCGGCATATGGGGCCAGCGCCCTATTCCGTTTAGCCACAGGCGCCGCTCCCCCCTGATTATTTCTTAATGTTATTTTAAAGTTGTAGACACCTGGACCGTTACTACCCAGCACAAAGCAAAGTGGAAACTCTCTTTTTATTCATAAGTTCAGTCCCTGGTTTCAGCAAAACCACCCTGACACTGCAGTGTCCCCGCTGACAGCTGATACTCTTACTCCGCGCAGTGTGGGGGTAGAGTCTCTACAGAGGAAGACAGAGGTCTGAAGCATGAATTTCCTTTACATACAGTCGCTGGAGCTAAGCAGACATTGTGATTAGAACGACTATTCATGTATACATTCAATTTAGGCGAACTGACCCACTTTCCATGCAAAACCAAACCAGAGTTGTTTAATTTAGCACATTTTACAGGTAGTAACAAAAAATTCATTTTGAATTATTTCATCCATGCTAAGAACATAATACTTCAGTCTAGATAAGAAAAGTAAAACAAACCTGCCGCACCTACCACTCAAGAATGGAAACTCTTACAGTAAAATTAAATAAAAATATACGTTTTTTAAAAGGTAAAGAATAAGAAAGAAAGCTCTAACATATTTTTGAAGTCTCCTTCTCTGCACCCCCCATCTAAAATCAACGTGATCTACTCTGTAGGGGAAAGGACACCCTGCTTGCAAGGACAGGCATGACTGGAGGGTTCTTAGCACACCCAGGGAAATGCTGACAGTCTCCTGGCAGGCCTAGAGAAGTCTTGTAGCTTGAGGGCAAGCCCCCGAGAGCCTCAGTGTTCCAGAATGAGATAAGATCAGGCACTCTTTAGTAAGCAGGTGTTAAACATTGAACATGTTGTTGCTTCATTGTGGAGGTTGTGGGGAAAGAGCTCTTGGTGATCCTTAGGCACGCAGCCCTTGTGAGTCATTACTGGGTACTTCCCACACCTGTTATCCTCTCAATAAATAACCAATGCGAAGGTTGCCCAAGGCTCTCCTCTGCCTCTGGGGAGCCCCGTCTCTTGCAAGCTTGTACTTCCAATCGTGTCCTGCCTGCTTCCTTTGAAGGGTTCCTACACATGCCTTGCTTCTCATCCTAATTCATTATCTTGAATTATGAGTGACCATTTCTTTATTTTTATTTTATTTTTTTGAGACAGTGTCTCACTATGTCACCCTCAGTGGAGCGCTGTGACGTCACAGCTCACAGCAACTTCAAACTCTTGGGCTTAAGCAATTCTCTTGCCTCAGCCTCCCAAGTAGCTGGGACTACAGGTGCCCACCACAATGCTGGCTATTTTTAGTTATTGTTGTGCTTGTCACTGTTGTTTAGGAGACCTGAGCTGGGTTTGAACCCACCAGCCCAGGTGTATGTGGCCGGTGCCCTAACCACTGAGTTACGGGTGCTAAGTCCATTCCTTTATCTTTGGTTGTAGTTTTTTAAAAGGCTTATATCCCTAAATAATATATTTGTTGGATTTGCATGCTTTTGAATTTTATGTAAAGGGAACTGCAATCTATAAATTCTTCTGTCACCTTCTTTTTCATCAGTGTGATACATGTACTGTTCATATGGATACATGAAGTTATGGTCCATTTGTTTTCGTTGCTGTGCATTAAATATTCCATTGTATGAATATACCACAACTTATTTATTCAGTGCCCTGTCAATGGTTCTTCATGTTGCTTCCAATTTTTTACTGTTAAAAACAGTGCTGGAATGAATATTTTCGTACTTGGGTCTTGCTGCATGTTTGTGTCAGTTTCTCTAAAGGGTATTTATCTAGGAGCAGAATTGCTAGGGATCCGGTCAGGGTAGAGTGGTACTAGATAGTGCCGAATTGGAGTAGAACCTCTCTGAGTGGACCACTCAAGGGCCTGTAACAGGCTGGTCATTATACAGAGGTGGTCAACATAAGGTACTAGGCCTACGGGGCAGATACGTACACGTGGTGTATGTCTGGTCTATGAAAATTAGGTCAAGTTAAAGAAGTGGTCAATGGAAGGAGATGGTCAGCTACGGGGACTGGTCAAATATAGCCTCTCCTTAGTAGTATGTGAGTTCGAGTTCCTGATCCATCCCTCATCATCACAAGCATGTTGATCTATCAGGCTTTAAAATTTTTGCTGATGTTTTGGGTATAAAATAGTATTTCAGAGATTGTTATAGTTATTAATCATTGGTATTTCTTTCTCTTTCAGTTCTTTGCCAATTTTCAATGAGTTTTTTTTTTAATTTTCCTTTCAATTGGCTTTCAGTCATCTTAGTTTGAAGGTTTTTAAAATTTTTCTTATTTATTTATTTATTGTGGGTCACTTTGTGACCCTCCGTAGAGTACAGTGGCATCATAGCTCACAGCAACCTCCAACTGATGGGCTTAACCGATTCTCTTGCCTCATTCTCCCAAGTAGCTGGGACTACAGGCATCTGACACAAAACCCGGCATTTTATGGTAGAAATGGGGTCTCACTCTGGCTCAAGCTGGTCTCAAACCTCTGAGCTCAGGGCAACCCACCTCGGCCTCCCAGAGTGCTACAGTTACAGGTGTGAGCCACCATGCCCAGCCCATTTTTATGTCTATTTACAAGAGTCTAAAAATATATACAAAATACTGATCTTTTATTCTAAGTACGACATAACCCCTGTAAGTTGACCAGCCAAGGGACTGTAACAAACTGGTCAACATAGAGAGATGGTCCACTAAGGATGTTCTACTGTAATGTGTTTTGAAAATGTTTTCTCCTCGTTTGTAGCTTGTCAGTTCCCTTTTCACATTTTTTAATGGTGTCTTTCAATAAATAGAAATTCTTATTTGATAGTTATATTTACCTTTTTTTTTTTTTTAATTTTTTTGGCTTAAGAAATCTTTTTGTAGGGTGGTGCCGGCCCCATATACCAAAGGTGGTGGGTTCAAACCTGGCCTTGGCTGAACTGCAAAACAGAAAAATAGCCAGGCGTTGTGGCGGGCGCCTGTGGTCCCAGCTACTCGGGAGGCTGAGACAAGAGAATCACCTAAGCCCAGGAGCTGGAGGTTGCTGTGAGCTGTATGATGCTACGTCACTCTACCAAGGGTAAAAAAGTGAGACTCTGTCTCTAAAAAAGAAAGAAAGAAAGAAAGAAATACATTTGTAATGTATTACAAAAATAAATCCTTTTGTAATGCCCAATTCCAAAAATAAGCTTCAGGAAGTTTTAAAAATGTATATATATTTAATATTAGGAATCTACTCTTTTGTTTGTTGTTGTTTGTTTGTTTTTGTCCAATTTGTTGTCCTGGGTAGAGGGCTGTGGTATTACAGCTCACAGCAACCTCCAATTCCTGGGCTCAAGCGAGTCTCCTGCTTCCGCCTCCCAAGTTGCTGGGACTACAGGCGCCCGCCACAATGCCCGGCCATTTTTTGGTTGCAGCCATTGTTGTTTGGCGGGCCTGGGCTAGATTCGAACCCGCCAGCTCAGGTGTACGTGGTTGGCACCCTAGCCCCTTAAGCCACAGGTGCCGAGCCTTTCTTTTTCTTTTTTGAGACCATCTTGCTCTGTGGCTTGGGCTAGAGTGCAGTGGTTCACAGCAACCTCAAAATCCTGGGCTTGAGCATCTTCCTGTCTCAGCCTCCCGAGTCGCTGGGACTACATGTGTGCCACCATGCCTGGCTAGTTTTTCTATTATTTGCAGGGATGTGGTCTCTACCTTGCTCAGGCTGATCTTAAACTCCTTGCCTCAACAAATCTTTCTGCCTCAGCTTCCCAGAGTGCTAGGAAGCCACAGTGCCTGGCCCCGTAACACACTTTAAATAATCCTGGATATTTATGGGTAAATTCCATCCTTGCCCGTGCGCACGTTTCTTCTTCAACAGTATGTGGGCTATTCTTTTTTCTCTTTGGCTATTCTTGGCCTTTTGTTCTTTTGCATAAATTTTAGAATTGGCTCATCAGATTCCACAGAACAATTCAATGAATTTTTCTTAAGATTTACTTTCTTCCATTATAATTTTCTATAACATAGGCAGCCTACACAAGTAAGTGTTAAATCATTTTAAAGATGTGCTGAGAGATAAAGGGATGTGTTAACTCAGTCCTGAAAAATTTAATTAGCAAGATCTCATTTGGCTTAAAAAACACGAAATATCACAGCCTACAGGAAACCAGCCAAGATCAATGAATGACGATCTTAAATATTTTATCCCAGCTAGTTCATTTTAAAATCATGATTATCTTGAGAGAATTTAACTATTCACTAAATCAGTGAAAAAGTATTTATTCATAAGTAATCTTTGTGTACCCAGCCCCACTATAGTTACTATGGAAAACATATATATGATATAAAATGTCATTTGGTCTTCTAAGGATTTATAATTCCTTGTGGAAACAATTGGCAAACAACAAAATCCCCAAATTTGTACTTCTGTCTACGAGCTATGATGGAATAAGATAATGCTTTTGGGCTCAGCACGTGTGGCTCAAGAGGCTAAGGTGCCAGCCATATACACCTGAGCTGGTGGGTTAGAATCCAGCCTGGGCCTGCCAAACAACAATGACGGCTGCAACAAAAAATAGCTGGGTGTTGTGGTAGGCGCCTGTAGTCCCAGCTACTTGGGAGGCAGAGGCAGGAGAATGGTTTGAGCCCAGGAATTGAAGGTTGCTGTGAGCTGTGATGTCACTGCACTCTACCTAGGGCAACAGCTTGAGGCTCTGTCTCAAAAAATAAAGGGTAATGTTTTTGTTTTGGACAAGGTGAGCTTGTAACAAGAGCAGAACATAAGCTATTGGAAGCATGAAATGAGGATGCAGTTGAGATGTCAGTAAGATGCCTCAACTAGAATTCTCAGAGCCTCAGCCTGGGAATTTACAGGACTAGAAATCCAGCAGGGCTGCTGCTTAGTTCAGGGGGGCTAATGTGTGAGCTCAATTTAATGCCAACCCCCCAAAATCTGAGCACCAACAACATCCCAGGCATTGTTCCTGAGACGCCCTTGCCCCCAGGGCATCCACAGTGTGGTAGGCACGGAGGTGCTCTCAGAACGTACACAGGGGAGAGCTCTGTTCACAGGTGCTAGGGTGAACAGAGAGAGCACTCAGCTCCCTTCCTCCTCTGCCTCCGATCCTCCCCTCCCCCAACCGGTCTCAGCACAGCACTCACATCACTCGGGAGGACTGTGGGCAGAGGGAGGGCGGAAGAAGCACCAGTCACGCTGAGCTGGGCAGAAGGCACTTAGCTGCTGCCACGTGGCCGTGGAAAGGACTGTCACGAGTACAGGGAAGATGCCCCGAGAGAAGTTAGCTGGGAGGTGTTTAGTGGGGAGAGAGGGAAAATTTGGGCTCTCTCAAATTTGCGTTATGCCAAGGCCTTTTACTCCATTGTGGACAATACCATATCCCCAAAGACTATTAGTAAATACGTGTAGGTATTTTTGCTTATTGCAAAATATGAAAGCAAATACATACATATACATATTTTACTTTTCCTTTCTTTTTGAAGCAAGGTCTTACTCCTTACTCTGTCCCAGGCTAGAGTACAGTAGCATCATCCTAGCTCACAGCAACTTCAAACTCCTGGGCTTAAGCCATCCTCCTGCCTCGCCTCCCCAAAAGGCTGGGATTATAGGCGTGAGCCACCATACATGGCTTAGGGTTTTCTCTTCTTAAAATTTCTTCTGCCAGGCATAAAGCTCATTGGGGAAGGCCTAACTGTTACTGCGTTTATGTTTTAAGGAAACTGAATTTTCTTTTATCCAAATCTCAAAAGAATGGAGATTAGTGCAGAAATTCAGAGAATGAAGGATAATGAAGAATTTATTATCTGCGTTTCTCTAATTCCAGGGGAACCAACACATAAATCATTCCAAGAAGCGAGTTCTCTTTCTTTTATGGAGGGGGCAAAAAGAGGAATTATCGTAAATGAACGTTTTCCTCCCTTCCTCGGGAGGGTCGGACAGTGTATCCGCCTGTTGTTGAAAATGCACTTCTTCCTTGGTCTCCTGCCAGGGGAAATTCCATTTCATTAATCAAAATGGGAGTTTTTAGAATACAAAGAGAGAAAAATACTTATTCGGAAAAAGAGGAAAATATTAAGCCAGAAGCAGCAGGCTGTGTACCAGAAGAAAATTACGGGTCAGATATCAAACAGAGAGCTCACATTAGCAGCACGTACTCTGGTCACCACAATTTTTACTCTATTTTAATTGCGAAAGTAGAAAGCAGATTCCAGCCCTTCATACATAATGTATCATACTATCAACCATCTTGAATGTTAAAGAGATTCAATCTTGTAAAACTCATGTATATTTTGAGAATCCTTGTAAATGAAAATATTGTCTATATTTTACGTTCAATAACTCATACATTGGAAGTTTCTCCTTGTTCACAGAATTTGGGAAAAAAGGAAAGAAGAAAAGGTGGTCTGGAAAGAATACTAACTTTGAAGACAGCTCACAATCAAATGCTGGCTTTATTACTTCCTGTGTGATTGGGAAAATTTCTTAGCTTTGGTTCCCTCAGAGATTAGCATTAATTTTCTAATAAAACATCATGGGAGAAGTAGTAAAAATGAATTTGTAGATCCAAGGGCAGTACAAACTACTATTGAATTAAAACAATCTAAAATTGAATAAAATCCAGTGTTGTTTTACATGGAATTTCTTCTGGTAAGAATAGAAGAAATTGTCTTTTAGCCTCTATTTACAAACTGTGTACTGGTAGTTTCCTTTTTAGCTCGTCTATGCTTTCTGGTATTCAGCTTGCAGAAAAATGAACAAATGGACACTGTCTGGAAACCTCTTTTGTCAGTTGCGCCAGTTTACATATTGTCTGTTTTCCAAGGTACCACAGGTGACGGTCGTACCTATTGTCTCGTCACTACACAAGTCACCACTTGTCCAGCCTGCTCTAGCCGTCCCCTTATTCTCATTCTAGCACCTGAACAGTCTGCTCAGCATTTTTCCAGCCTTTGCTACATTTCCTTGCTATTATTCCAGTATTTGCTAACGGCGTTGGTCCACAGCTTTTCCAGCCGTCATACAGTTTAGATATTTGTTGTGCTAGCTCCCTGATTTTTATATCTATTACTCTTTGCTTACAGCAAGGCATTCCAAAACATAGGCCCTTAAAAGCATAATCATTTATTATCAGCTCATAGCTCTTGCAGACTGGCAATTTTGGCTGCACCTGCAAATGCTCTTTTTCTGGTCTCACCTAGACTCACTCATGTGGCTGTGTTCCCTGGGATGTCACATGGGAAGAGGCTGTGTCTGAGGTCTCTGCTCACCTACTGGTGGGTGGCTGGAGCAACAGGACAGTCGGGCCATATGTCTCCAAGAAGCCAGTCTGGGCTTCTTGACATGGTTGCTGGGTTGCAAAACCAGCAAGAGGAAAGTTTCAATATGTGATTGTGGCAGCCCATAGAGCCTATGGCTAGGAGTGAGAATTATAGGAAATACCTGTAGAGCTCAATAATGGAACACCTGGGTGGAAAGGGCATGGAGAGGGGTTTAGCTCTCCTAACAAGCATGAGAGCTCGCGAGATGAGAGCAGTGGGGAATGGGCAGTCTCTACACCTGTGCTGTTGAGAGGCACGAGGTCAGCCTTATATTAGGCTGGAGGAGCAGGTAGTCGAGAGCATGCGCATTCTATCACGGACCCGCTTACTCTGCCTCTGTCTCCTCTCCTGCCTGCAGAACACCAGCACGGTGTCTCTCTGCTGAAGATCACCAAGCTCCGCTAAAGACTAAGATCTATCTTTCTAAGAAGACTGCTTTACTGTCTCTAAGACTCTCTTTCTCTCTCTTGCTGAAGTAGACAGCCCTCAGGCACCTCAGAGAAACCATCTGAGCAAGGTAACTTAGCGGTCCATGTCCAGAACCTAGTTGAGCTGGGCCCGAGACCTGGCCAGTCCAGGGCCCTGGCAAGAGGTGTCAGAGTGACATGTGATGACTTCTCAAGACGCTGTTTATATCCCATTTGCTGTTTTCTCATAGGCGCAACAAGCCACTTGGCCAAAGCAAGAGTCAGGGTGGGAAGGGACATTTAGAAAACAACCTGCAACAGCTGGGGATGCCTGGGCTTGGTTTTAAAGACTATAAGCCCAGCATGGCGGCTCATGCCTGTAACCCCAGCACTTTGGGAGGCTAAGGTGGGTGGATCACTTGAGGGCAGAGTTCAAGACCAGCCTGGACAACACAGCAGGACCACCAGTGTCTGTGAAATGAAAAATAAATAGATTAGTCAGACACAGGGGCATATGCCCGTAGTTCCAGCTACTTGGGGGGCAGAGATGGGAGATTGCTTGAACCAGAAGTTGGAGATCACATTGAGCTGTGATCTCACCACTATACTCTAACCTGGGTGACAGAGACCCTATTTCTATAATTAAAAAAAAAAAAACCACACATAAGACTTTACAGATGTGCAACTGAGAAGGAAATTCATTACAAAAAGAGAGAACACTATATTCAAAGCTATAAAGGAGTAAACATAAGTTATCATGAAAATATGTATTTTTGCCCTTTTTTACACATTGCCACCTTTCCACCTTGCATAATTCAAACTTTGCAAAAAGTACTTTAATTATTTTTTAATGTCAAATTTGAGTTCTAACCTATTTGCTTACCCACTTGAAAACCTCTTAAAAATTAAGCTCTAATTGGTGTAATTGACCTTACTTGCTTTTCAGACTTCAAACTGTCATCACTTTCTAAATAGGATAAAACTTACAGATTCTTTTTTGAGACAGAGTCTCACTTTATTGCCCTTGGTAGAGTGCAGTGGCATCACAGCTCACAACAACCTCAAACTCTTGGGCTTAATTCTCTTGCCTCAGCCTCCCAAGTAGCTGGGACTACAGGTGGCCCGCCACAATGCCCAGCTATTTTGTTGTTGCAGCTGGCCACCGGCTGGGCTGGGTTCAAATATGCCACCCTTGGCGTATGTGGCTGCCGTTGTAACCACTTGGCTCCAGGCGCCAAGCCAAACTTGGAGACTTTTAACTCCTAACCAACAATAGCTAAAAGGAATTGTTAGTATTATTTCCATACAACGACCATTCAGATTAGGGCTGGTGGGCGGGGGGGGGGGGGGGGGAATGCATAAAAAAAAAAAAAAAAAACAAAAAAC
>CAUYON010028721.1:0-73286 GCA_963573935.1 Arctocebus calabarensis
GACCGACCTTATCTCATTCCAGAACACTGAGTTACTTGGGGGATTGCCCCCAAGTCAGGAAACGTCTCTAGGCTTGCCAGGAGACTGTCCTGTTCTCAGCGTTTCCTTTCAATGTGTAAGAATCAGTAACTATCCTTTGCAAGCATGGTGTCCAGGCCTCTACAGAAGCCTAAAGCAAAAGGATTTCATGAGGCTTCCTGAGGAAGAGACACGTAAGCTGAGCCTTGAAAGAGGAGCGGGACTAGGCAGTGGGCAGGGTGGGGGCATAGACAGGAAAGATGGAGGGAACAGAAAAAGCAAAGAGAGAGTTTGATGCGTCCAAGGCGGGATAATTAGCATTTACCTCTTCTGTTTCAGAAGGATACATATCTCTATCAGATTCTGATACTGTCAGGTTCCACCAGGGAGACCTGTGCTTTGTCCTGGTGCCTCAGGACCCAGATGGGATTTAGTGTGACTGTTCCTAGAAGCGGCTCGTGCCACTGGAGCCTTCTTCCTGCCAACAGAGACACCAAAGCTTGACTGATCTTCTGAGATTCCATAAACTACCTAATAATGCTTTGAAAAAACTTTTTATTTTAGAATAGTTTTAGCTTTATGGAAAAATTGTAAAGATAATACAGTGCCCATCTACTCTTTCCCCTTGCCTCTCCCGTTAACATCTGACATTAGAATGATATGTTTGCCACAAGTAAGGAAATGCTATTAATTCATTATTATCAACTGAAGTCCATACTTCATTCATATTTCTTTAGTTTTTCCCAAATATCTTTTTTCTGTTTTAGGATCCTACACTACATTTGGTCATCACATCTCCTTGGGTTCCTCTGGGATGTGACAGTTTCTCAGGCTTTTCTTCTTTTTGATGACCTTGACAGTTCTGAGGAGCACTAGTCAGGTATTCTGTAGACTGTTCCTTAACTGGAATTTGGTATTTTTCGCTGATGTATTTTGGGAAGAAAACCATGAGATAAAGTTATCATTCTCATATCACATCAAGGGGACATATTATCAACATGATTCATCACTGTTGATGTTGACTTTGATCTCCATGCTGAGGCAGTATTTGCCAAGTTCATACACCATGAAGGTACACTTCTCCCTCCCCCACCTTTCCATATTGTACTCTTTGGAAAGAAATGTGCAGCCCACACTTACAGATTGGGGAGTTATCGGCATGTCTACATAAATTATTTGGAATGATTCTACACTGGAGATTTATTTATTTATTCAAACATGCATTTATGTCACTATAGATCCACAGATATTTATCTTATGCTTTGAGTTATAATCCAGTACACTTCATTGCCTTTCTTGCTCAAACTGTTCCAGCTTGGGCCATTGGTAGTTCTTTAAGTTGGTTCCTCTATCCTCGACATACCTCCATCACTTTTTTTTTTTTTTTATATAAAGCACCTTCCTACTTTCTGGCTCTACTGCATGGCTCTACTCTCCTGCCCCCGTTCTAGAATCAGGCATTTCTGCAGAGGTTCCTGGTTTCTTTTATTGGAGAATGACATTAGAAACCCAAATCTGGGTGCTGTGTGTGGTTGTTGCCATTGAACTGTCATTGCTTCTTTTGAGCTGAGAGCACTAGGAAATATATGTGTGTATTATACTGAATTGATTTTTGAAAAAATCGTTATGCCTGCTTATGGTGACAGAGCTTGAGAGGCAGAGATAACAGTTGAGAGACTGACTGAATTAAAGCCAGGTGAAGTGGGTTTGTGTGAGGACTTACTGTTCTGGTATTTGACATAGGTGTAAAATCAGGACACTTTGTGCTGGTGGTTACTGGTACTTATATTATGCCAAAAAGCTGCCTCTCTCCATTTCCTGGCTCTGGCTGCCTCTAGTTTGGCTTTAGTGCCAGGTGGACTCTCCCCCAATAGTGATCTGGGCAGCTCCAAACCTACAACCGCATGTCTCTGCAACTTTAGAGGAAACAGCTTCTCTTTTCTAATACTTTCAACAAAACCCCCTTCTTCATATGCCCATCCTAAAACAAAAAGGAAGGTAGGAGAGATGGATTATGTTGACTGAGCCATGGAGCTGGGGACTGGGTATGGATTCAGCCTACCCATACTAGATGATTGAAGATGAGGGAAGGGTGGTTCTCAAGATAAAAACCAAGTAAGATACTGAAGACTGTGCCTGTTTACAGGCTTTGGGAGTTTCCTTTTCATCAAAGCTGTTGGACCTAGCCACTCGCTGGGAGACAACTAACTAATCCTATGTTATAGGGGTTGATTTGGATGGCTGAAAACCTTCTCAGGATTTCTGCAGTTAGGAGTCCGTAGCAGTTTAACTTTTGGATCTCTAACAGCAGACCCTGCATCCTGCAACAGGAGCAGGAAAAACAGAAACAAAAACAAAAGCTGTCTCATGGTTCTGGTATTAATCTATAAAATACCCTCTTGTTTTTGTCTGGCCAGAGAGCAGAGAAACCTCTCAGCATGGCCGTAGCAATCTCCTGGTGTTTCTTCTCTGCTGGCAGATGGTGCTTCTATGAGAAATGTAAGAGTTGGCATCCTAACGGTGGGAGAGGGACGTGCAGGTGGGCAAGAAGAGTCTTACTGATGGGTCTGGGAGACTAGAGTCTGCCCTTATGCTGGGAAAGGGATCCCTAATGATCTGTTTTTGAGACCTTACAGCTTCTCAGGCCCTAGAAGGAAATGTCTCCTGAGCAGGTCCAGCCTGGGACCTTCCTGTGTATGGGGAAATAGAAACTAAGACAGTCCCTTTCTTTTCAGTCACCAGTCCTAGGTCTCTTTTGCACTCTGGGAGGTTCCTCCAGCAGCTTCCATCCCACATGGTAAACAAAAGGAGTTTAGCAGACACCGCTGAGCTTTAAGGCAGAGTTGTCTGGGCCAGAAACAGGTATCCTCAAATTCCTGCTGTGTCCTTTTTTCCATCTCAGGTCAGCTTTCACTAGGCAAGAGCAAAAAGGCCAAGAGATGGTGGTTGTGTACCTTACAGACTGTGCTCCTGCTCTGCAGAGTTCAACACCGCCCCCCCACACACATGGCATCATGAGCTGGGTATGGGCAGCCACCTCCTTTCCCCCTGCAGCTCCTCTGCCCATAAGGCAAATTGCTCACTGGGTTGACAGCGGCTGTCCGTGGCATGGGCTCCTCCTGGAGCAATGCTGCTTTCCTGGCCTCTCAGGAGGAGGCACTTTTCGAATGGCTTCTCTACCATTGGAGTTGGTCATAGTCGTTTTAGTCAGTGCCCAGGCACCTATGGGGGGGGGGGTGACTTAAGGACCTGTGAAAAAGGATGTGGGAATTGATGTAGGAACTGAGGGTGAAAGCAGGTAAAAAACAACGCAATATGGATGGAACAAGCCATTGGCAAGCTTGTTTAAGAGTTGCTTTGGTGGGCGCCTGTAGTCCCAGTTATTTGGGAGGCTGAGACAAGAGAATTGCCTAAGCCCAGGAGCTAGAGGTTGCTGTGAGCCATGAAGCCACGGCACTCTACCAAGGGTGACAAAGTGAGACTCTGTCTCTAAAAAAAAAAAACAAACAAAAACCCCCCCAAAAACCAAAAAAACAAAAACAACAACAACAAAAGAGTTGCTATGGTGGAAGACTAATAGGCTTTCATAAGTTAAAGAAAATGTGATCCATCTCAGTAAGATTGTAACTATCAGAAGTAATGAGGGGAAAGGAGAACCAAGGAACAAGAATCTGCCAGTATTCCCAGAAATGACTTTGGGAGTCTGGGAGTCAAAGGGCCTTGACCAGGCAAAGGAATTATTGGTTCTACTCAGCTGGTTACCCCATGGTGGGGATGGGGACACCAGGCTTGCACAGCTCCATGGCACTGTCCACTAGGATGCCTCACTGCTCCCCCTCCAATTCTGTGCCCACTGAGCAGCAGGAACCCCCTGAAGCAGTATTTGTTCGTCTTGGAAGTTATAGATTTCCTCTGAAAGCAAGCACTTGGGTCTAATCTGCTCTATCGGTTTGTTTTGAGTCAGTCCTGAGAACCTGATCAACTAGCAAGGCACGTACCCAGTTATGGTATCTCAGCTTACGGTGAGATCTGGGGTCAAGTTGGGCCCTGCTTGGTATTTTCTGACATGACTTTTTAAACATTTCTGCAAATTGATGGAGTATATGTGAAATTTTGTTGCATGTGTATCATGCATGATGATTAAGTCATGGTATTTAGGGTTTCTATCACCCCAAGTACAATACATTTTTGTACTCTAGTCATCCCACTCTGCTGCCAAACGTTGAGTGTGTTCCGTCCATCTTACTGAATGTTAGTATCCATAGCCCACTTCTCTTCATTCTCCTCCTCCCCTCCCACTTACCCTTCCCAGTCTGTTATCTTTCCACTCTCTACCTTGTGATCAAAGTTTCTATATAAGTGAAAACATGCGATATTTGTCTTTTTGTGCCTAGCTTATTTCACTTAAAATAATGACCTCCAATTTCATCCATGTTGCTGCAAATGCCATGATTTCATTCTTTTTAATGGCTAAATAGTGTTCTATTCCATTTTCTTTATCCATTCATCTGTTTTTGAACACTTTGGTTGATTCCATATCTTTGTTTTGGTAAATAGCATTGCAATAAATATGCAAATGCAGGTATCCCTTTAGTGTATTGATTTGTTTTCCTTTGGTGAGATACCCAGTAATGGTATTGCTGGATTGAATGGTAAATAATTTTACTTTTAGTTTTTTGAGAAATCTCCATACTGTTTTCCATAGTGGCTTTCCTAGTTTACATTCTCACATCAATGTGTAAGTGGTCCCTTTTCTCTGCTTCCTTGCCAACATCTGGTAATTTTTGTCTTTTTAGTAATAGCCATTCTGACTAGGGTAAGATGACATCTCATGGTTTTTATTTGCATTTCTCTGATGATTAGTGATGTTAAGCACATTTTTGTATACTTGTCGGCTATTTTTATGTCTTCTTTTGAGAAATGTCTATACATGTTCTTTGCCTACTTTTCGGTGTGATAGTTTGTTTTTTTCCTATTGAATTGTTTGGGGTTCTGGTATATTCTGAACAACAGTTTCTTGTCTATAGTTTGTAAATATTCTCTCCCATTCAACATGCTGTTTCTTCACTCTGTTGATTATTTTTTCTGCTGTGCAGAAGCTTTTTAGTTTAGTTCTCATTTGTCTATTTTTGTTTGTGTTGCCTGTACTTTTGAGGTCTTAGTCATAAGTTCTTTGCCTTTGACTAGTGTGTAGGAGATTTTTATCTAGGTTTTCTTGTAGTATTTTTAGTTAAGGGTCTTATATTTAAGTCTTTAAATGATCAACCCCATTTTGAGTTGATTTTTGTATATGGTCAGAGATAGCAGTCTAAAAGTTTAATTCTTTTGCATGTGATTTTCCCATTAGTAATCCATTTATTGAAGAAAGTGTCCTATGTCCTTGTTGACTTTGTCAAAGATCAGTTAGCTGTAAATATGTGGCTTTGTTTCTGGGCTCTCTATTCTGATCCATTGGTTTATGTGTCCATTTTTACACCAATACCATATTGGTTTTTTTTTTTAGAGACAGAGTCTCATTTCGTTGCCCTCGGTAGAGTGCTATGGTGTCGCAGCTTACAGTAACCTCCAGCTCTTAGACTTAGGTGATTCTCTTGCCTCAGCTTCTGAATAGCTGGGACTACAGGTCCCAAAATGCCTGGCTATTTTGTTGCAGTTTGGCTAGGGATGCATTTGAACCCGCCACTCTTGGTATATGGGGCTAGTGCTCTACTTACTGAGCCATAGGTGCCGCCCGCCATATTGTTTTTGTTCCTATAGTCTTGTAATATATTTTGAAGTCAGGTAAGATGGTGTCTGTAGCTTTGTTCTTTTTGCTCAAAATTGTTTTGCCTATTTGGGCTCTTTTTTTTTGTTACATATGAATTTAGGAGGTTTTTTCTAATTCTTTAAAAAATGACATTGATATTTTGATAGAGATTGCACAGAATCTGTAAACCTACCACTTTCTCTAAGAGGATTTTTAACTCTCCCACAAAGTTTATCATTTTGTATTATTTTCTTTGTATATTTAAGAGCTTTGTATTTTAGAATTACTTTGTTGAACATTAAAGATTCATATCTATTAAATGTACTTGATGGATTTTATTTTATATCAACAATTATTCCTTCAAGGCATATTTACTGTGCCTTTACTATATATCAAGCATTCATCTAGGTTTTAGGAATGCAACAGTGAATGAAACAGATAAAAAATCCTATCCCTTGTGAGGCCAACTGCTTTCAGTAGGAAGCAGAGGTGGAGATAGGGCATTCTGCCCCTTCTCATAATCCCGGGAAGAAGTCCTGTGGAGCTAGAAAACTGGGGGGTGGAGTGACATTCTAGAGTAGCACGGAGATGTTCATTGCCAATCCGCCAACTGTAACCTGTGTCTAACGATACCAGAAAGGGATAGGATGTGGCAGGTAGACATGAAAGACTTCCTCCTGCCAACACCCCAGGGTCAATTCTCATGTCTGAGCTGGCACCTTTTGTCCTCCTGGAAAAGTTTCAAAAGGTACAATTTCCTCAAGAGGAAGGCAGGGGAATGAAGTTCTCCGCAGACTGACGGGAGCCATCCGGCGAAACAGAGTGAAGTCTTTAGATGACTTGTGGGGAAGTGGTTGATTTATCTCCCTGGAGTGTCTACCTACCATATCTCCACTGTGGGAACTCCATACAGCTGCCATTCTCTGTGACCTTGGGTTGCTCTGGTGGCAACAGTAGGCTGTGACAAACAACTGCCACCACACAGGGTATGTTGTTGACACTCTGGTTCTCAAAGCCTTTTCTCCCAGAGATTTTCAGTCTTTCTAGGTATGAAGCCCACCCGGATAGAGCCTGGGGTCCTCCTCATTGTGATTTAGGAGGTAGCCTAACCCTAGCATAGGGAGAAAAAGCCATAGTCTTTACAGTTGTCATGAAATGACTCTTAGGCCTGGTTTGGGGGGGGCATGAAGCAGTTTCTTAGTCAAGAGAATGTACACATTCTTTTTATTTTTTTATTTTTTAGGAAACTTGAAATACATGTATTTTATTATTCTTCATTACATTATTTCCCCCACCCCTACCCCCAAGACAGAATTTATTTACAGAACAGAATACAGAAAACACTAAAGCTCCTGGTAGAAGGAGAGAATTCAAGTGGGGAGAGAGAAGCTTTCTCTGTTTCTCTCCCGGTCTTTCCCCCTCTCCTCCTTTAGGCCTTTAGTCTCAGGGTATGTATAGGTGTATGGGTTCCTTGGCCAGGAAAGGAATGAATACAGTCCCTGTGAATGAATGTATCAATGAATGGATACAGTCCATTCATGGAATTGAGACCTAGGGAATTCACAAGAAATTGACCTAGGCATAGGAAATGGGGGTTCCACATTTAGTCCTAAGTGTAAAGTGAAGGAGACACCAAGGCACAGGTGTCTCCTCAGCAGATGTCCAGCCTTTTTGGCTATTGGAGCCTCTGGTGGGGGTTTGGGGTCCCCCTCCTTGCCTGTCATCCAGCCTGCTAGCTCTTCAGCTGGCTGCAGCACCACCGACACCGCCAAGGAGGAGGCGGCAGGTCCGCTAGCTCCGCTGAGCTGGCTAGGGCGCCATGTGTCCTGCATCAATTCTCCCTCTCCGAGTAGAAACTCTAACTGCTGTTAGGGAGAAGGGGCGAAGACTCGATCTAACTGCTTCCTGCTGAATCAGCGATGATAGAAGGGGGCAGTTAGAGTTTCTCCAGAGGAGAGTGATACAGGGGTTCATGGACTGGAACCATCTTTATTGTGTGTGGTTTGATGACATTTCTGGAAAACATAAATCTGATTAGTGTAATCAGTACTAGGCAAAGGTAGAACAGTGTCAGGTCAGAAGCACTTATTCAGTGATGCTAAAAGAAAACCATATTAGGATTTTTCTTGCTGTTTCCTAAATAATAACTTCAAACTTTCTTTTGGCTCACGAGTGTAGGTGGTCTGTGGTTGGCTGTCTTCATTGCCTGCCAGTGTAGAAGATGGAGGGTTCCAGGACTTTCCTCGTGAATGATGTATGCAGGAATCGACTCCTACAACTTTAACAGCTGTAGAAGAAGACAAGATAACAGGAAAGGGGACTTCCCAAGTTGGAGGTTAGGGAAGGTGAGTTATTCACTACTGTTTTATCAGTACCTTGAAACATGTCTGGCCTAAAGATATTGCTCAGAGAGATACTATAATTAATGAATACTTTAAAACAGGAGATTAGAAAGCACTGAGGAAAAATCAAAAGAAATGCAAATGAAATCGTGATATTTCATTTACAACTACCAAAATTACTAAAAATCATGAATTACTAACTGACACAATTAGTGAATTCTGAAGACTGTTTTGAATTAGAGGACTGGTCAGGGATTAATCACCTCCTGCTCCTCCCCATGAGGGAGGGTTTCCTGCCCTTGGATTATGCTAAACACACAGCATTGGATGGTGGGAAGATGAGATTGGCAGCTGTTCATTGGATGCATAAGCTCACGGCCCATGGCAGGGCACCTCCCACCAGAGGCGGCCATGCAGTGACTGCACACAGGATTAGACTGAACAACCTGAGGTGATGGGAGGCAGGCTGTGTAGTATCCACAGAGAGAGGTGCACCCTGGTTCTCAAGAGAGAATGTGACTGGTCTGATTAAATAAATCCATGGGCTAGCAGGGAACAGAAAGCCTTCCTCAGAGATAACAAGGAACTTGGAGAAAGTGTTGTTTAGCTATAGGTTCTTATTTGCAGAAGCTGAGTTGGGAAGAGAATTTGCCAGTTGGTCATTCTAGGCCATTCCAATTTTACCAGCTATGGAGGTAACATGTATTATTTATTAAACCTTAATGTTAAACCTTAAATCACAAACCAATACAGTAAACTTATGTTTTTGTGTATATGCTTTACCTTAAGGAAGCGGAATTTCAGGGATAAGATGAGAAACAAGATTAACTGTCCTTTCCCAGGACATCATCAGTGATTCTTCATGACCAGTAATCCACACTGGACAGCTGCAAATGCCAGACGGAGGGGCAGGGAGGGAGAAAGGAAGGAAGAAAAAAAGAACCTTGACAGTAAGAATTTTAAGTCTGTATTATTGCTTCGAGGGGAAAAAATATTGTTTGCTAATGACAAAATACTCAGATTGTCCTCTTTAAAGCTGATGCTAGAAAAAAAATAAAATTTAAATTTTTGGAGCTAAAAATTATCACAGCAATTTTAGAAGTCAAAACATTATTTATTTGTCTGTTTATTCATTTATGAGTGAAGATGTTATGTACATGTGATGTTTTAGAAAATAAATGTATACTAACTTTTCATCTTTCTAAAATCATTACTTGAAAATATGATTATGATGAAATATTAATCAAAATAATCGGGTCAAGAATGGGGAGAATGCATTATTGAAGACAGATATTGAATACTAAAATGAGTTAGACATAGAGTAATTACTATGATTGCAAAGCAATGCAAAAACATTTTATAAAATAATTTACACTTGTTATTAGATTACTTGATAAAGAACACTAAATTTACTAAATTAAGCATTTGATCTGGAATACAGTCAATATACATTTGTGCAATTATACTGAATAATTTAAACAGGAGTATGTAAAATGTATATGTATAAACATATTCAGGTGCTCATCAGTATATTTGGCCATTTATATGTATCCAAAATATGAACCTATGTATGCAATAAATACACTCATGACATAATTATTCCACAATATTAACATCTTTGTTATAGGGTTATAGATTATTTTATTTTTATCATTATACTGTTCTTCACTTTCTGTATCTCAACAAGAAGCAGATTTTAGGTTTTTTATGTTTTTTTTTTTCTTTTTTAAGACAAGAGTTGCATTCTGTTGCCCTAGGCTACACTGTTCTGCTATCACGGCTCACAGCAAACTCAAATTCCTGGACTCAATCAACCAAGAGCCACTTGCGTTGACCTCCTGAGTAGCTGGGACAACAGGTGTGTAACACCACATCAGGCTAGTTTTTCTATTTTCAGTAGAGATGGGGTCTAGCTCTTGCTAGAGCTAGTCTCGAACTCCTGAATCCACCTGCCTCAGCTTCTGAGAGTGCTAGAATTATAGACATGAGCCACTGCATGCAACACAGATTTTAATTTTATGCATAAAATAACTTTGCATTTTTAAGGATGTCTACTAATTGTTTTAACAAACTATTTTTCTTCATTGCTCCCACAACCGATGTTCATCTTTCTCTGTTTTTATTTTTAAATGTGTCAGAGAGAGAGAGAGAGCATTTGTTTATTACATCCCTGATGGAAATGTTCTTGGTATAAGGTCAATACTACTTTATTCATCATGCCTTAGCTATTTTGATTGCAAGAGCCAAAAAAAGAATCCTTCTACACCTCCATCCTACAATACCCCAAAATATACATATATATAACCGCAAATTTAAAAATCTGTTTTCAAAGTTACAAGAGTCATTGCCATTACCTAATGGCAACTCAGGAGACTCTGGGATGGTGAAGCATTGCAGTGGTTCTCAACCTTCCTGATGCCATGACTCTTTAATACAATTCCTCATGTTGTGGTGACCTCAACCATAAAATTATTTTTTTACTACCTCATAACTGTAATTTTGCTACTGTTATGAATCATAATGTAAATATCTGATATGTAGGATGGTCTTAGGTAACCCCTGTGAAAGGGTCGTTCAACTCCCAGAGGGGTCACGACCCAAAGGTTGAGAATTGCTGCCCTAAGCTTAGGGACTTTGCATCTGGCTGACTCAGGGTCTCCAGGGAATGCTGCTTTTTCAAAGACTTGCCTTTCTCCCTCTCATGTTTGCTCATGTGACTCTGTGCTTAGTTCAGAGATGCCTATTTTAATGAAATGTGTTATTTTCACAGTTTGTACATTGTGAGAAGTGCTTCTCACCACGTGAACTTTACTGCATTGATGTGCTTGGAAGTTTTAGAAATAATTTTTTAAGAAAAATATGCACTTTCAAACACGCTTGCTCTTTCCAATCTTTATTTTTAATAAAACTCTATCATTCTTTTAAGGCTGAAATAACTAGGAAATAGTATAAAATTAACATGCTGTTTTAGCCAATAATTAATTTACTTGCAGTCCTATCATCTGTTTTATGTATAATGTAAACAAATTTTCTTTTGCATTGTTTGCTTCATAATTTATTAGCTGTTACCCTAATAATAAGTAAAAGAAATTTACCCCTCTCAATTCAGTTACAGGTTAGACGGCTAAATTGACTATACAGTAGGACCCCAAATCAACCAGACACAAGGTAAGAGAAGGGCTGGAGACTTGCTGATGAAATAATTAGCATTTTTTTTATATTTATTAACATCAATTGTTAGGTTACCATATTACAATTCTAAAGATGATCCCTATGGAAACTTTCTGATTCTCCTGAGAACGTCCTAGAATTTCTAAACTCCCATTTTTCCAGGAAGCTCTGATATTCTTTCTACAATGTAACAGTGGTAAAATTAAGAATTATTTTTGAGAGAAGCTAAAATGAGACATTTCATGAAAAAACATTTTTTGTCATATTGTTCTTCCCCTAAAGGATACAAATAATTGCACCCGTAAATATCATATTGTTCAGGGTAGTGCCCTCTTGATCATAGGATTTTAAATACGCTCCTATTTTAGTTGACAAGTGAGGTGAAATTCACAATTTTTCATATCTCCTCACATATCTTGGTCAACATCAGAATGAAAAACTTTTCTGCTTACCCGTTTGTTTCTGAACTCTACTTCTGTCCTGTCCAACTCAAGATCTTCACTGATTAAAGTCTTCTCCTCTCCCTAACTTCCTCCCCCATTTTGTTCCCTGGAATGCCTACTCCTCAAGTTTCATATATTCTCGACCTCCTATCTGCATTTCCCCTTTATATCTGTTTCTTAGTTAAAATATTTGTTTTCTCTCTGAATGTATATTTTTCTGCTGTTCTTTTAAAGGATTCTTTGCTTTCCACATGCCACATAACTTAAGGTAGAAAGCAGTGTTGGTATCTTTTTGCTCTCCTTTGTTGCTCCCAGATATTTATTTGATCTCTTTTCTCTGGAATTCTCCACATTCACCTACATACTTACTCTTTATTTCCTCTTAGTGATTCTCAACCAAAGTTCCAGACATCGTTCTTTCAGTCATAGATCTTAGCAGTTAGTCCATGATCCTTGATCTTCTGCTCCAATTTCTCTCTTTAATTCTTTAATACCCTTTGGATATCTCATCTTGCTCTTTATACTCCTAACATACTCAATTCTAAACTGTTTTCTTTTCCTTTACCCTGTCATGATCACACTGTGCATGCTCTCGTAATCATAAAGTAAATCATCTCTTGAATGGTCAATTTAAACTTGTTACTACATGATTTTTCAACATCATTGAAAAGTCAAATATATTGACATTGTTTATTTTGATATGTGTGCTTAGACAAGTCATTTAAATTCTCCATGTGTTTGTTTCATGTCAGTTAGGTGAACATAACAGTAATATTTTCCTCAGAGAGTTTTTGCAATGAATGAATAAATTTATACATGTAAAGGGCTTAAAACAATCATTGGAACATAGTAAATGTGCATTAAACAATAGGAGTCTCTATTATTAGGACTAGTGTGAGTTTCTAATCTTCTATAATGTTATTATACTTTCTTCTTTTACCTCATGATCCACTGTCCACAAATGGGTCCTCTAACCACCCAGAATGTTCTAATTTTTTATTGGTAACTATGATCTTCCAATAGCACACAATTAATTTCATGTTAATTGACGTTTCAGTCAATAAATTGATCATGAAAAGGAAGTACTTCAATTCAACATCTGTAATAAACCCATAGGTAACATTATACTTATTAATCAAAGATAATATACTTTGCTCTAGGATTAGGCAAGACAAGATTATTTACTATAAACATTTGTAATTACTATTGCACTAGAAGTTCTGACCGTGTGTGTGTGTGTATACATATACATATATATAACCACCAAAAAACTATTAGAACTATTAAATGAGTTCAGTAAGTTTTCAAGCTATGAGCTCAACATTCAAAAGTCAATAGTAAGTATTCAGCCAAAAAAAAAAAAAAAAAGAAAAGAAAAAAAAGAAAGAAAGACAGGAAGAAAGAAAACAAAAGAAAGAAAAGAAGAAGATGGAGGCCTTACATCTTTCGTATTAACCAGGCTGGAGTTGGAGAACATTCTCCTTAGTAAAGTATAACATGAATGGAAAAGCAAGTATCCAATGTACTCCATAGAAACATGAAGCCAGTAGATGATCAACTACACGCCCACACAAGCTAAATTCAATTTGGGAGAAGGAGGGAAGAGTAGGGGAGGGAGAAGGAGAGAGGGGAATTGGTGTACTGTCACCTAAAAGACACAATGTCAGGTGGTTTCACATGGTACATCTCCTAGGCAAAGGGGACAACTACAATAGTGACTTTGCCTAATAAATGCAAACAATGTAACCTAATCATTTACACCCTCATATTAATCTGAAAATACACACATACACACACATACAAAATCAATAGTATGGTTATACATTTGCAATAAAAAATGTTAAAACAAGTTTAAACATACATTCATAATAGTATCAAAAAACAAAATACTCAGAAATACATTTAACAAAAGATTACAACTTATACTCTGAAAAATACAAAATATTGTTGAAAGAAAGAAGATCAAAATAAATAGATAAATATATGTTCACTGATCAGAAGTTGTAACATTGTAAAGATTATAATATAATCAAAATTGATCTATGAGTAAAATGCAATTTATATCAGAATATCAATTACATTTTTATAGCAATTGTCAAATTAATTTTAAACTACGCATAGAATTTCAAGGAACCTATTTCAGACTAGCTAAGGAATACTGTAAAATGTATAAAAAGGGTACACTGGGCGGTGCCTGTAGCTCATTGAGTAGGGCGCTGGCCCCATACTGAAGGTGGCGGGTTCAAACCCAGCCTCGGCTGAACTGCAAAAACAGAAAAATAGCTGGGTGTTGTGGTGGATGCCTGTAGTCCCAGCTACTAGGAGGCTGAGGCAAGAGAATCGCCTAAGCACAGGAGTTGGAGGTTGCTGTGAGCTGTGTGACACCAGGGCACTCTACCGAGGGCGATAAAGTGAGCCTCTGTCTCTACAAAAAAAAAGGTACACTGCCTTACCACAGTTAGAATGGCCATTATGAGAAAGTCCAAAAAAAACAAGATGTTGATATGAATGAGATAAAAAGGGAACACATATATTGCTGGTAGGGATGGTAAATTAGTCCAAACTCTATAGAAAAGTCTATGGAGATTTTTCAAAGACTTGGAAATTGTCCTACAATTCTATCCAGTAATCCCACTACTGGGTATCTATCCAAAGAAAAAGGAGTCATTTTCTAAAAAGACACTTCTATATGTTTATCATGGAACAAGTCACGATGACAAAGATATAGAATCAAGCTAATTTTTTCATCAACTATAGAATGGATACAGAAAAAAACTTATATATGTGTATGTATGTATATATGTCTATATCACGGAATACTGCTCAGTCACAAAAAGAAATGAAACTATGATTTGCAGCAACTTGCATAGATTAGAAGGCTATTATCCTAAGCAGAACAACAGAGGAATGTTAAATCAAATACCGTATTTTCTCATTCGTAAGTGGCAGCTAAACTATGGGTATGCACAGTTATACAGAAAGGAATAGTAGTGAAGACTCCAAAGATGGAAAGGTGTGAGAGTTGTGAGGAGTGAAAAATTACCTGTTGGGTACAATCTTCACTATTTGGGTGATAAGTACATTAAAAGCCCAGACCTCTTAGCTACATAATACATCCATGTAACAAAGCTGCACTTGCATCACCTAAATATATTGAATAAAAAATAGTTAGATAGGATGATTAAGTTTAAGAAATATAGTGTACAATATGGTGACTATAGTGAATGTGCTGTATTCTTGAAAATTGCTGTAACAGTGTAGATTTTAATTAATCTTAGCATTGAAAAGATTAGTATGTGAAGTAATACATGTATGTTAATGAGCTCAAGTTAGCAATTCCACTACGCAAACCTATTTCATAACAACATGCTTAATGCTGTCAATATATGCAATTTATATTTGCCAATTAAAAATATAAAGTTGGAGATCTCACACATCCCAATTTGAAAACTTGCCACAAATCAATGGCAATCAAGACAGTGTTGGCATAATGATAGACTTATAGATTAATAGAATAGAATTGAAAGACCCCAAATAAACTCATATGTGTTTGATTTATTTGCTCTCTAGTGTACCATAATTGTATAAAGAGGAAAGAATAAACTTTTTTTAATAAATGGTGCTGTAGCACTATATATCTGTTTGCAAATATAATAATAATAATAATAATTCTGGACCATTGTCACATAAAATACACAAAACAAACCTAAAATCAATAAAATAACTAAATGTAAGATTTACAATTACAAAATCTTTTTTAAAAAGGCATACAAGAAAAGCCTCATGACCTTGAGTTTGGTAAAAGATTCTTAGATATGACACCAAAAGCATGAATAACAAGAAACAGTAGATAAGTGAGACTTCAACAAAATTAAAAATGTTTGTGATTCAAAGAACCTGATCAATAAAATGAAAGACAACTTACAGAATGAAGGAAAATATTTTTAGATTATATACCTGATAGAGGGCTTGTATCCAGACTACCTGAAGAATTCTTACTAAAAATACAAATTACAACCTAATTTATTAAATAGACAAAGAATCTAAAAATATGTTTCTCCAATATAAATTTACAAATGGACAATAAGCACATACAAAGATGTTTGATTTTATGAATCATCGAGAAATGCCAATCAAAACAATATATTGTTTTTTCAATTACTGGATGTCCAGACTCAAAAAGTCATATAATGACAAGTGTCAGCATAGGATTTGAAGGAATGAGAACCCTCAGATACTGATGGAAATGGAAATGATGCAGCTCCTTTAAAAGCACCTGTCTACCCTTTAAATGGCCAAACACGGAGTTGCCACAGGACCTTGATTTTACTCAGTAGTACATAAGCAAGAGAAATGACAACATATGGGTACACAAAAACTTTTGTGTGAATGTTATATAAAAATTATTCATAATACACAAAAGGTGCAAATAATGAAAATGCCCATAAATTATTTATCAATGAATAAGTGGACAAATAAAATGTGGGTATATATACTGTATAATATTATGAAGACCTAAAAAGGAATGAAGTATTGAAACATGACACGTGTACAACATGTCATTTCAAGATGAACCTTGAAAACATTATGTGTGATAAATGAAAAAAGTTACAACGGAAAGCATATTATGATCCCATTCATATAAAATGTTCAGAATGTGGAATTGTGTAAATTAGTGGTTGTTTAGGGCTGAGTGGGTAGGAAATTTGGAATGCAAGGGTTTATTTTTATTTTTCATTTTACAATATACATGTATTAATTAGGTTTCCACTTTTTTGCCTTCACAGAATTTAAAAGGCTTAAAATTTAATTACAATAACAATGTTTAAGATAAAGACTAGAAACAAAAACCACGTAAAGAATGAATGAAGATAAATACATTCAGAAAACAGATGATTACTGAATCAAAATAGACAACTAATACTATATAAATAAAAGTAAAAGAGAGGTTTAAAAACCAGATCATGCCAAATCTTACACATAATAGAAAAAGAAGAAATATTTCGAGATAAACCCAAAAAATGGAGAGTGAAAGAGAAGAGTGGTTTTATATGACATTGGAAAAGTAAGACAGCAGGAAGATTATATGTGGCCTTACTGGCTGCTATGTGAAGATTCTGCTCCATTTCAGATGTTATTGGAAGTTGCTGAGGCAAGAGTTTATTTTTGGATTGGTAAAACTGTTCTAAATTGTCTCTGGTGATGGTTGCATGTAGTTATTAATATACCAAAAGTAACTGAATTATATATTTTAAATAGGTAAATTGTAAGGTACGCACACTGTATCTCAATAAAGATGTTAAGATCGAGATTAAATATGTTCACTCTCCTACCCAGAGCACAGTTTCTGTGGTGCCCAAAATGTGGCCTGTAGACTACAAGCTGGTTTTGAGAGGACTTTTTGCTTAATCTGTGGTGTCAGATACTACAAAAATTATGTGCAGACCTTTTCTGATCTAAACAATTTTTTTTGATGTCTTTGTATTTAAAGTCTGGCATAAGACAACTCTTATTTTTCCAATTTGCAGTAGAGGAAAAAAAAAGGTTGGACACCCCAAAGTCACTATTCTATCTTACTTAATGCTGTCATATCCAAGTAATATTTTACTTAATTTCTTGGCTATTCCAATGATCTTTCTATACAGCATTTTAAATGCACTTTAAATGTTATTAATATATAATTCACATCAGATCAGTGCTTAAAATACTTCAGCAACTCCCAGTAACATCTGAAATTGAGCAGAATCTTCACACAGCAGCCAGTTAGGCCACATATAATCTTCCTGGTGTCTTACTTTTCCAATGTCAAATAATGCCACTCTTCTCCTTCACTCTGCATGTTTGGGTTTATCTTCAAAATCTTTGAATTTAATGTGTTCTTCTGTCCTCTTACCCGCTTCTTCATGCTGGAAGCTTTCTCATCCATGTTGGCTTTATTTCAACTTCTTAGCCCTTCCCTGATCACAAAATGTGACTTAGCTTTTCATTTTATGTTCTCTTTCCTATCTTGAAAATGAAGTAATTAACTTAGTTTGCAAACATATTGTTAAATACTAAACATTTACCCACTAATTAATAGAAGCAGCTTATTTATAATTTATTCATACATTCTACAAAAAATAAGAGTGAAGGAGGGGATAAAAAGAGTGAAAAGAGAAGGGAATAATAAGGAGGAGGAAAGAAAGAGAAAACGATATAACACGATGCCAATGAAAAAACTTATATAAAGGATAAAAAATGCAGGGTCATTGTACTATTGCATTCAAATTTTCAGTGAGTCTGAGTTATTTCAAAATAAATGATGAAATACATGAATTCCGACTTCCATAACTCCAAGGATATAAGCACTCAAAGGGGTAACGTCCCTTTTATACAAAATTACCATGATGAAGTGTGGATTTTAATAGTCCTTAAAAATACTTGTTGAGGATACTGCTTGATATACAATGTGAAATGTTAACACTGAACTAAGTAACACATCCATCAAAATTATACTCGTTTCTTAATAGTTTTGAAATGTACCATTGCATCATGCACCTTAGGTAAGGTTCCCCCAAACGGTTCAGTATCCTGAACCCCATAAATGCACCAATGTACAAAGTTATGATTTAATAAAAAAAACTTTAAAAAATACTTGTTTGAACAAATTAAAGCACATTCTTTCTTTCTATTATTTAGAGATTGAAATGACTCAATTTCCCCAAAAATGTAGAACCAAGAGATTTTTGTTCCTTTTGAATTAATATTTCCTATAATCAAGCAAAGTCAACCAAATTTGCCCTCTTGATTGATTTTTGTCTTATCAAGTAGGAAGCTAAAATCAAATGCAACTGTTAAATATAGAATCTGTATGAACTCAAGTTCATAATCAATAATCTCCCATTGGTTATGTTAGTTGGTTATATAGGTATGCATATATAATTATAATTTAGGTGTGGAACAGAGTTTGATTTTTGTGCTCATATGAACAGATGTACTATAAGCAACGTTGTTCCAATGGTTCTCAGGATCTTAAGGCATTGCAATTTTAGAAACTTGGAGCTTCCATACAACCACATTTTTATCTCATAATTTTTAGGTCAGAACTTGGGAAAAGTTGTCCAGGGAAAGTCTCACTTGCAGTTCCTCATAAGGTATAGTCAGATGTGTATTGGGGCTGCAGTCAGAAGATTTAGGTTGAAAGTTCAATGTGACTTATTCCCAGGGGCATGCTCAACAGGGCTGTCTGTCACATTGCCTATATGTGGCCTTTCCATCTGAAAATCCTGTGACATTCTATGCTCTTATATGGTAGTTTACTTCCTCCAGATGAAGCTTCTCCAGAGGTGCCTAATGGTCGTTTGTATTTTAGAACAGAATTCAAGGGAAAGAGTAACTAAACTTAATATTCCTCCAACTTTAGCCTTAAACTTAGTAGAGAATTATCTACTTCTGTCCTTATGTTCTGTTGGTAGCCTTTCTTAGGATTTTTGTTAGAACCTGTTTGGCTCAGAACTAAGCATTACCTTTCTCTGCACATCCAAAGCTCTGTTTCAAACATCTCATTGAAATTACCTTGTGAGACGCAACCACAAGAATCCTTAGGCTCCCTGTGGCGTCCTCAGTAATCTTTTTCATGGAATTATGAATATTTGTCATGCATTTAGCAACAACATTCCATTGAAGAGCATATTTTTATAGACAAAAAATATGAGACAAGGTTTGGGGGTTGGAAAAATTCAGAAAGTCTCCAAAAGGAGAATTGTTATCAGTGGAATGCCAGGGGCGTTCAAATATCGACTCCATTGCTATTTGGCAGAGAAAACTAACTGGGAAGAGGAAGAAAGTGAAAGAAGTCTTTCAAATTCTGCCTCACTTAACCACTTCTTGGGGGATTTTCATGGAAATGATTTCAAGGAAGGTTTCTGCTATGATTTTTTTCAAAACTCTAAGCTATATTACATGCCAATTATTCAGTTAATTTTTAAATGCAACATTAATGTTGCTTGACCAAATGTAAACAACACTGGGGAAGGCGTTCACACTGCATCATCATTCTTTTCATCCTGTTTAGATACTGTAATGTTCAATATCCTTTTGGTGTAGCATTAGGTTAGTGATTAAATGAGAGGGAAATGCCACTGAGCTACGTTACTTAGCTCAGTCATTTAACCCAACATTTTAGGTTGACATTTTACACAGTTGTAACTTTAAAGCTGGTATTTCACAAAAAAAAAATTTTTTAAGTAAATGTCTTATACATTCTATACTTTTTTGTAAAGGTTAAGTGTCCAGTGTTTCACTTTTAAGGTGATTCTTGAATTGACAACCAAGTTACTCCCTTGTTTTCAGATGTCAACCATAATACATGGTTCATTTAAAAGTGACCCACGGTCTTTCTTGCTCTTAATGCCTTTCTTTTGATATTTTAAATGGAAACCTATACTTGACTCCCTCACCTGGAAAATCATCATTGACTTTTCTGTGTAGCAATGAAGCATTATAGTTCACCTCCTTGCATACCACCTAAAATAATTTTTTTATAAAAAATTATGCCAGTCAATGGTTGAGACTTACATAGACATGCTTCTAAATACATGCCATTGACCAATTACAAAAGATGAGTCCATGCAGAGTATATATGTCTATTCATTTCGCATAAAGTTTTAATGCTGTCTAATTGCTCATAATACAAATGACATTGGGACACATTATAAGTAATGGTTTTATTTATTGTGAATAGCACAACCAAATTGAATAGTATAAAACTATGTGAATAGTATATAGATTTGAAATAGAATAACATATAGCTTTACTGGAAGAATCCCAAGATAAGGGGGTTGTCTCAGGTAGACGGAATGTTCAACCCCCACCACACACATCAGGTTAAATAAACAACTTTGAGAATACTGGAGCTCAATTTTAATATCAAATAACACAATGAATTTAGAGTTTCTCAATAATTTTGGCTCTGTGATAGATGTAGTCTCCTGTAGATCCCCAAATGAATGCAAGAATGCATTTAATAAAGCAAAAAACACAATGCCTCTCTTTTGGACATACTCTATTGTGAGGTAGGGGTGTGTGTGTGTTTTGGTGTCTGTGTCTATGAGAGAGAAAGAGAAAGATATTTTAACATGGCTGTTTTCTTTTTGATCACCGATTGACACAACTGTGATACTTTACAGTTGTTCCGATATGAAAAGGCTGGGTAACAGAAACGATGCTTTATAGACTGGTTTTGCCATTACGACAGTAGTGAATGTAAATTTTGGTAGTGTAATATGTCTAAAGTATAGTTTTTTATCAAAACAAATATCAGCGAAAATTCCATCTCCTTACATGGAAAGAAAGCAAGAAGATATTCACTAATAAAACCCCAATCAGTTGTTTAACCTTCCCAACCCTTGCCTTTTCTTCCCTGATTCAAAATAGTTGACACTTGCAAGCAAACTCCCTTCTTCCTGTGACAGGAAATATGGAGAGTTTCTGAGCAAAATGAGTATAGTTAATGTTTTGAAATATTTTATCATGTTGGCTGACAATACATATGCATCATTTTTGGTGTCCAGAACAACAAATCTTGTTAAAAATCAGTGTTTGGCATGATGAAAACAGCTATTTTTTTTTAAACACTCTTAGCTTTTCTTATACTCAGCCATGTTCTCCCTACTCAAAACTATAGCTTTTCTCTCTGAATCCCAAGCATAAGGGTAAGACTATCAGGTCATATATTTTGTTCTCTCTTAAAGAAAGTATTTTTTTAAGGCCCAATGTAATTATGAAGAAGCTAGCATAAAAAAAGACACTGTGTTTAATTTTTAACAATGTTACAAGTCTATATTTTTTATTTACCATCACAAGAAAAAGAAGACTATGTGTTTTTTTCCTGAGATACTTTCCTAATGGACACTATTCATTAGAAATAACCCGTTATATCAGAAACAAAAGGCCCCACGAAAAGCCCTGTTTGTCTAAGTTTGAAGTAGTTCCGATAAACTTGCTAAACAAACAGTTAGATTTGGTTTATTTTTCTTTCATTCTTTTTTTTTTTGCAGTTTTTTCTCTTGACCAGGACTGAGTTTGAACTCACCACCTCTGGCATATGGGGCCAGCACCCTACTCCTTTGAACTACAGGCACCGCCAATTTTATTTATTTTTCTTAAGTGACCTTCACACCAAATCTCATCTCATCCTTGTAACTAAAACGTAGGATTCTATATTTTATTTTTCTTTGAAAGGACATCAAAGAGTTACATTGAAGAGTTAAGTTGAAATTTAAATTTTAGTTTATTCAATTTTATGTTTTCTTTTCACAAACTCCTTGATAACAACAAGCAATGAGTTTAGATAAATAGTACTTTTAACAAGGAATAAACTCCCCTATGACTCTGAAATAACATTGTTCAACCAACAGCGTTCCTAAGAACAAAGACCCATATTTGAAATAAATGTACTTATAAAAAGTAAGGATTTGGGGCAGCACCTGTGCCTCAAAGGAGTAGGGTGCCGGCCCCATATGCCGAAGGTAGTAGGTTCAAACCCAGCCCTGGCCAAAAACTGCAAAAAAATAAAATAAAATAAAAAATAAAGAAATAAGGATTTTAAAAGTAGCTACAGAAATATGTGAACCTCCTCATTCATTGAATCATCCTTGCCTAGGTGTTACAGCTCTTTGAATGTAAAAAAAAAACATTAAGAATATTTTTGGCAAGACAAAATTTAGATTAATCTACAGATTTTGGGAAAACAACGTATCCTTTAAAAATAAGCCAAATCTACAGATAATTTGAATTATTAATTGCTAGTCTAAATCTGCATATATAATTAAAATTTGCTATCCATGTGGTAATACCATAAGAACAATGCTAGACTAAGAGAAAAGCTGGATTTTGCCACCAATTGATTTAAATACTAAAAAGGTGGAGCTAAGTTTATTTGGCCTATTATAAATCTTCAATATTTGGGCTTCTATTAAACTCTATATGTACATATTCTTTGCAGAAGGGATAGCCAGAAGAATGAACAAAGATTCTGAATGTATATTTGATTTGGTGAACTAATAATTTTCTGTGTGGATACTTATTAACATTAATCCAATCCTATCACTTACTGTTCTTTGTATACTATTTATCAGAAATAAACAAAAACAAGTATCCCAATTAGGGACTCTGAAAAATTACACTCCTTTTGATTTCTATTTGAAGTTATTTTTAGGATTGAAACTGGTGATGTAAAAAGCACTATTTTAATATTACACTATAGTCAATTTTAAAACATGTTTCCCCAGCATGCCTGTTGTTTTATTTCCTCTTAAATTGGATTTTTTTGTAATCATCTGAGTGTAAAACATTGTGCAAAATATACAATACCTTTCTGAGTGTCTGCAATGATTTATTTTTTTTTTTTTTGACTGAAAATGGCTAAAAAGGATTCCAATGTTTGTATATCATGGAATAACTGGGTGTTAATATCATTTTTTTGAGTAATTATTTAATGATTTAGGAAATGTAGACAGTACACTGTTAAAGAAATAAAAAATACCAACTTTATAGGAAATATGCTTATCATGAATACATGTGACTACAGTGGACTTCAGGACATCATTATAATTTTCTTATAGTATTTCTAAATTTTCTGTGTAATGTGCTGCAGCTGGGAATTAGCTAAGCATTAGAAAATTAGGTTAAAACAAAGTACAATGCTAAGAATGAATTAAGTCATTTTCAAAAGAAGTTCAATCACAGAAATACACTTAGAGGCTTTAGCATGTTTAAACTGTATTTAGATTTTTCATTAATTTTTCTTCTACTCAGCCATGTCAGATTATCATTTTTCTTTGAGCAATATACTAACAAATCTGAATTGGTGCTCTACTCTTTTTTTTCATTTTCTTTATTTAAAATTAACATAAAAGTACAAATTTTTAGGTTACTGTGCTTAACTTCCAAAGTAAAGTTCAAGTTATAGAAGAGCCTTCTTTGCCCAAGGGGTGTGCTAAATACCCTCCCATCCTGCACTTTAGTTGAGATCCTGCCGAATCCTCTTCCTCCTTCTCTGAATTGTCCTCCCCTTCCCTTCTACCTTTACACCCCTCCCTCTTGCTAGATTATTTTTGCATTTAACTGTTGGTATCAGCATGTAATTGTTTATATATTAGTTTCATATCAGTATTGAGTACATTGGCTATATATTTTTTCCATTATTGAAATACTTTACTACGAAGAATGTGTTTCAACTCCATCCAGGTAAACATAAAAGACGTAAAGTCTCCATTATTATACTCTTATTTTTAATATTTCATTTCCTTTATTCAGAAAACAATAGGCAACATGCTTATTAATGCATCTTAGAATCCCTATTTATGCATATTCCTAACTTAATTTCTCTAAATCATACACATAGGTATTTGCATTGAAATATTGTATGAATTGTTTTTATATACTTGTATTATATAAATAAGAACAAAACAGGATGTATTGTGTATTTCATTTGCAAACCCTACTGTTCAATTTTCTTACTTTTGTTTTCTCCAACATTGGATCCCTAGAAATTTTATCTAATAATGATGGAGAGTTCCCACAAATTAGTTAAATTGGCAATTCTTGTTATAATTAAGCGAAAAGACATTGTGAGTTTTCCAGAGCTCTAATCTCAAGTGTGCAGCTCAATGAGTGAAATACTCTTTGTTACATATAAATTAAATTGTTATTTCAAGTATTTGAATTTCTGATTAATGTGTTTGACATATGCCAAGATCTAAACAATGAAACGTGAGACATACAGCTTTTGAAAACATTAGGCAAAATAGAACTTTTAAAATGATTCCCTTCCTCATGATACTTTTTATTAGCATATGATGAAATGTAAAGCCAGTGGCATGTTTTAAAGATGGTTGAAAGACTAAATCCCTTTAGAACCAAACTAAAACCTTAAAACATTTGCTATGTAAGAAAGTGTTAAAGTTGAGCAAAATTAATGTTTTTTACATTACCACATAAAAGGAAAAAGATTATATTATTTCTATGTCTTTATAGACGTGATCATGACAGAAGAATCCTATGGATATGGAACCTTGCTGTCTCAGCCTTCTGCTATTTATTAACACACATCTTGAGTATCAGTAGCCAATTCCAGGCTCAGCCATCATAAGTTTCAGAGTAGTTTGATCCCTGCCTCTCTTCATTTCAGCATGTTACTACATTCCCTGGTGCTCCTTCAATGTACAAACACACATGATAAACACACTTGTAAAAATCCACATGAAAGTCTCAGGTTAGAATTGATATAGTCTGAGTCAGGTGTAAGAAGCACTGCTCTAAGACAAAACCACGGTGATAGTGGACAGGCAGACCACATGTGGCATCTAGCTGATAGGAATTATAGAAGACTAAATTCAGAAAATAAATAAAACTTTGATTAAACTCAAACAAGAAAATGTAAGAAATAAGAAACTGACCTGCAGCAAAGGTCACAGGATATTTAGTGGCAGCTGAGATTTACCTACATTTAGGAAGCAAACCAAGGATAATTGCCAGGGTGAGATATAGATTCAAGAAAATAAAAATTAGAAGAGGAAAGGAGGGGGAGGAAGAATAAGAGGAAAAGGAAGACAGAAGGAGAGAAAGGGAAAAAGAAAAAGGGAGACTGGAACTAGGAAAATGAAGATACAGATTCCTTCATGTAGGGTAAGAAAACACAAAACACACACCCATACCACACACTTCACATCTCTGTATACATATATTTACCCTGGGGATCTGACCCTAGCTACTATAGTCACCCATCGATAAATTTATTCAAAAGGATTTAACAAGGTTCACCATGTAGTAGTTACTACTAAAAACACATCAAATATTCCTGTTCTCTTCGAGTTCATATTCTAATGTGCAGAGAGAATAATAAACTACATATATAAGGTATATTCCTGCACACATTATGTTAGACAATAAGTGATAAAGAAAACGTAAAGCAGCAAAGAATTAAAAAACATGTCAAGAAAGAAGTTATGATTTTTGGTAGGATAGTGGAAAAAGAGGATCTCACAGAGAAGATGATATTTGAGTAAGACTGAAGGAGGTGATGGGTCTGGCCATGTACTTAGTTGTGTGCCTGAGATGAGCAGTCCAGAAAACAAACAAACAACAACAACAACAAAGTAAAAAAAAAAAAAAACAGCAGGAGCAGATTGTGTAATGCTCTTGTGTGGAGGCCAGTGTGCCTAGAACTGAATGAGTCAGGGGGAGAAGAGGAGGTGAGTTTGGAGAGATAAAGCAAACCCTATTATAGAAGAGACATTCTGAGTATATACTTGAGTAAACCACCGGTGGGTTCTGAGTGGAAAGATAGGATAATATGGTATATTTAAAATGTGCGAGACTGGTCCGCTTGTTGAGGTGAAATTTTATAGGTCTGACCAAATATTTAACCAAGGTTCCACAGTCCAAGCTATATACAACATTTCACTGTGGGGGTTTATTTATTTATTTATTTTGTGGTACAGTGTGCTGATTTTCTATACAATTTGGAATGCTTACATCAAACTAGTTAACATAGCCTTCACCTCGCTTAATTAATTATTGTGTTAAGACATTTATACTCTACTCATAATAAAGTTGATATGTACCCTTGCAACATACACCAGGGTGAGCTCCCACCAATTACCCTCCCTCCACCTACCTTCTCCACTCCCCCCTCTTCCCTCCTTCATCCTGTACTATCACAGACAAAGTCAAGTTTTACTAAAGTGATTTATTAAACGAGAAAAATAGAGAATTTGAAAGTGTGTTTACAACTCTTCATAGATTTAACCAAAGTAGTCAGTTCAACACGGAACTCTGTCCAACAAAAATGTATGACACCCAACACATCCACCATATTTTTTACCTAAAACTTAGTATAACCTATAACTCAAGATGGAAAATCCTTAAATTCTAATGCACTTTCAAGGGTGATTTTCTATCATTAAGCTTTTGCTGGAAATAAGATATACAATAAAAGGAAGGAAATTCGATCCTTCCCTTTTAAAAAATCAGAGGACATAAAAATTCCTAAACATGTGAGAAAGACTTCCTCAGACTACTAACTGGGAAATTATACAGATGATTTTACAAAAATTCTATTGCAAGTGGTAAAATCAAAAATTCTCAGCATTCTGGTAGTTATCAGAATAATAAATGTGCATTCAGAGAGCTTAGAAAATATGCAGGCATACAAGGGTGCTGTTTATTTGTAGTCATATCGGTAATTTGCTTAGTTTAAATTGTATGAAAATAGATGTAAGAAATAAACATCCACTGAAAGACCCAACTTTATCTCATATGACAATAATATATTCTTGCCTTTTTAAAAGCAAGAGTTCTGAAATAATGCTATATAGAGTTGCTGAGAGTTGATATGTTCCTTTTAATATTAAGCTGTTAATATTCATTGACATATAATTGTTTTTATTTTGCTTATTGATTCCCTCTTCTGCTTGTGCTAAGCCATCTGTTATAAACTTAGATTTATTACTAAAAACACCTCCCGCTTGGTTAGAGACAATCAGAATTTAGACTGTAATGGCATTTCATACTTTTTTTTTTATCCCTATGGAGAAGGAAGTCTCAAGTTGACCTTCATGTACCTATTTAAAGAAAGCTATTATCGAACTGCTGTACTTGATAAGGAGATCTAATTCCACAGGAATACTAAAACTGAAAAAGAGGGTAATCATATTTGAAAAAGGGAAGGCTTATTCATTCAACAGAAAATAGAGAAGAGCAAAGCAATATTAGGGATAATGTTCTCATTTAGTACAAGGTGAAAGGGCTTAAAAAGGGACATTGGTTCAAAATCCTCCACAAACAACTTTTTTGGTATTAATTTGTGTATGTAAACAAAGGCAAAGCCTCATTGTTTCTACCTGCACTACATTCTTTGCAGTGAATAGCCAGTCATTTTGAGCAAGTGTCTAGTGTGTTTCAAATTTCTATTAGAACACACAGGTCTATATTGTCCATTATAAAATTTAAAATATAAGTATAAATACACATTAATCATGGTTAGTCTGAGTAAAAATGACAAATGTTGACAAGAAAGAGAAAGTAAATATAACTGTCTTTGTTATCTTAATCACCATTTAATTATTAGCATTGTCTTTCCAAACAGAGTGCTAAGACCAGAGGAAAACAAAGATTTGTAATGAAAATAATAGAATTAACACAGAATCTAGAGGGAAACTCAGGAAACTTTGCAAATTAAACATCTTAAATTATCATCCAAAAGTTGGTCCATTTGATGCCGTGTCCCAGTGTGCTCCAGAAACTTTCCTCCATAGATCTGACCAACAAAACTACCCACTAACATAGAAACTTTTATCTTAAACCTTTCTCTTAAATTACCCCTTTTCATTGAATGAATGTCTGCTAGGTTAACAGTTTTGTGGTAGATTCTGTGAATAAAGGAGAATAATACATATTACCTTCCTTTCAGGAAATATCCTCCAGGGAACAACTACAAAACAGCAAAGGCGTGTACTCACACGTCCTTATGGAGATAAGTCCAACATGTTATGGGAGTGAAAGGGGAAGTGGGTTAGCAGCATATTTTATTTTCTTTTGATGGAATTTTGCAGTTAATAGATTGATGACAACATTTTCAGAGAAATTTTACTACCTTCCTAGACCTTAACTTAGATTGTAGTATTGTCATAAGCAGATAAAGATTGAATCAAGACTTTGAAAGAACACTGAGAAAAATGACTGGTCCTAAGTAAAGAAAGGTTAATTGGCAAAATACTAAAATATTAAAGGAACCTCCCTGCAATGCAGTGGGAGACCAATTTGTTGTAAATTATCATTCAATTTCAACGTTATAAAGGAAGAGTTTTCTGTTTACTTGTATTTATTCATATACTATAGGTATATGGATAAACTAATATCAGAAGATATTTTATTGCAATGCAATTTTAAATGCATTCAATATAGTGAATTGTCTCATGGATTATTACAAGGTCTGAATAATACTAGATTTCTTTCAGTCTGCAGAATGTCTGAAGGTACTTTGACATTCAGACCCACATAAAAGTTAGTGAGAAAGTTCTCAGTTGTTACTTTATCCTGTATCCAAAAATGTCTATTAATAAAACCTACTCAAAACTTAGAAATAAAGGGGAATTCCATTGTCTGTCCTTTCAGAGCCACACCAGATCACTGTGTAATCTGTTGTTTTCAATTTGCTATTTGATAGCAAAAGTGGTTAATTTGTACAGAATTGATAATGTGAAAATGCTTCTTCATCTGATAGACAATTTACCTTTAAAGGATATTGGTTTAATTACCTTACAAGGAACTAGCCAGTTTATATTTCATTGAACACTCATTCCAGTATTCTTTTCATTTGATTTATGTCTTCAGTTTAATTAGGTCTTACTCTATTCTCAGAGCTCATACTCTGTTAATTCCATTCTTTAAAAACGACATATAATTTAACTACATGCTAACTTAATATTTATAGAAGTATCGTATTTTTAATGTTTTGAGGAAATAAGTTTGGCCATACCTTCAGATGATTCAAGGGTACACTTTGCATGTATTATAACTTTCAGAAAGTCATGTGGTCATGAGTTAATTGCTATTTTAGTTTAACTACTCCTTTAAAAAATATTGGTTATCTTTATTGTTACATAAAAATTATCATAATCTTAGAAGTTTAGATGATACAAAATTTATTACCTCTCAGTTTTCATGGTTCAGGAGTCTGGCATGTCATGGCTGGATTATGTGCTTGAGTCTTACCTTGCTGAAATTGTGGTGATATCTAGGACTTTGTTCTCATCTGAAGCTCAAGATTATCTCTCAAACTCATATGGATGGTTTGAAATTCAATTCCATAAAGCTTTATTTTTTGCTGGATATAAATCAGGCAGTGTTTTTGGTTCCCAGCAGCTGCCCACCATCCCATTACATGACTCTTTCCAAAATGTGGTACATGTGTCTTCAAAGCCAGCAGGAGGATATGTGTGTCCTAGGTCACACCCACCCTCATTATCTCTGTTTTGATTAGTCTAAAGTCAACTGACTTATAACCTTAGTTAAATCTTTAAAAAGTCCTTTCAAATATTAAAGGAGTTTCACAGGAGTGATGTCTCATATTCCTGTTCACATTCAGTGAAAGATCTTACAAGGAGTAGGCTTGAGGAATCATCTTAGATTTCTTCCTACCTAAATTTTTCTTCCTTTTTAATGATTTCTGTCTTCTAAATCCCTTGGGTATCTTTCTATAATTCAGGTTTCCATTGAATCTCTCCAGCACTTTCTCTAAACATGCTAATAAATACCCGTAGGTCAGGGTGGACACTTTTCAACTCCTTCCCATATGGCTCTTGGCCATCATGGAAAATACAAAAATATAAGCTTTGGAAATGTGATAAGGAAAATGGTAAATACTAGCTATAACTGAATGAGACACACGCTTACAACTTCCCTTGAGGAAAACCAGTATATGAATACAGAGATTCATACACTGATTTAGGTGAAGCAGACTCTTGGATATGTCAACTTATGAGTTATAACTTTTGTTGTCATCCCAATAATAGAATCTGAGCAATAGGGACTCACATAACTTCCCCTCAGAAAATTACTACACCTTCAGGATGTTGATTCTAATGCACATTTATTTAGGAAGGAGTACAGCTGTAAGGTCAGTGGCCCTGCAGATTTAAGAAGTTAGTATAGTGCCATGGGTTCTGGATTCAGGAGACAGATGTGTGGATGTGTGTTTTTGTGCAATTTATTAAGTTATAACACATGCAAATGTGTTACAGTCACTGCACTTGTGAAACCATCACTGCAATCAAAATCCCAAGTGCCCATCAACCCACGAATGGATTAATAAATTGTGGTACATGAATACCATGGAATACTATGCAGCCTTAAAGAAAGATGGAGACTTTACCGCCTTCATGTTTACATAAATGGAATTAGAACATATTCTTCTTAGCAAAGTATCTCAAGAATGGATGGATTCTTTTCTTTATGACAAAAATGAGAGAGGAACCAAGACTACATGACAGTTGAATATGCTCAACATTTTTTTATATTAATTAAATAATACCAAGATAATATATATAGTGTTAAAGTCTTAAAAGGGAGAGTGCCAAGCAGATTCTGAAGGAAAAATGTGGCTACTCTGGCAAGGATTTTGGACAAGTTATAACAGTGATGTATATTCATCACCATATTTCCTCAGGCACACTCTTCTACTTCATTACAATATCCAAAACTAACTGTGCTCGAGCACATCAAAATTTTTAACACTTCTGTAATCTAGGAACAATTTCAAATTGCAGATAATAAGTAGTTTCTAAGAATGACCAAGAGAACAGTAAAATTGTCTCTTTTTAAAAAGACAATACAATCTTCAATATGGTTTTACTTTTCTCTTGGGGATAAAGTTTTGTGAGTTTCAACCTTCGATTTTTAAATCAAAGTCAATGGGAAAATAGTAGCCACCTAACTAGAAATAAACTACAATGCCAAAGTTTTTGGAGCATACCTGTACTGTGAGAAAACAAAACAAAACAGATGCACGTTTCAAAGGCTTTCTTCAAATTTATAAATACATTTCTTAGGACCAAAATGTTGTATTTGAAATCATCATGCTGAAATAATTTAGGATCATTTTTCTGTGGCAGGAGCTGAGATGATTACTGGATGAGCTAAAGTTGAAGTTGTAGACACTCAATATTCTTCATCCTATCAGATTCCTCACCTTTTCATAATATCTGTACACATTTAATTTCTATCAGTTTTATCTAAATGGAACCAAAGATGTTGTTTTCCATGCTTTTGGAATCATACTCCTGGAGAATTTTGATCTTTCAATATGGAATGGTTTGAAATGGATTACCTGAAAATTGCTTTTCTATTCATGTGCTTGACAGCTGAGTTCAGCTGTTTTCTTAAGCATCTATGGAACAGCTGAGCACTTTCTCCTGGTTCCCAAATTTGAAGCTAGAGGGAACTTGAGGCAGTAAAGTGACATTGGAATGTGTATGACCAAGGGATTTACTTTTCCCTCACCTGCTATAGCCTTAAGTTATTGACCTTTGTGGCACAGTTATGGTTACAATCATCTTCTATAACTCTTGTCCTTCTACATGTGGTTGTATGTATTAACACAACTAGATCGCTATAATTGAGTATGAGAAGCCACTGAAATATGAAATGCAAAGTAGGCAACCCTCACTTTGAAATCTCTGTCTCAGAAACTTGACTAACTGTAAATCTCTCATCTGTCATCTGCTGTTTTTATTCATCCTCAGATAACAGGCATAAAATCTGGAGAAATGAAATAAAACATAGTTGCTTTTATACACGGGGAGTAGATAAAATAATTTGGTGTCTGTCACTGATGGAAGTTCATATTCTGTCCTTAGTTAAACTTGGTTTTCTGGGGTGGTGCATGTGGTTCAAGGAATAGGGCACCAGCCCCATATGCCATATGCTCAAACCCAGCCTTGGTCAAAAACTCCAAAAAAAAAAAAAAAAAAACTTGGTTATTGAGCAATTACGTGTTGACCAAATGGGAAGACTGTCAGGAGGACAGGCCTATGATGCTTTAGTGCAAAGGCCATTGCTGCTGCAATAATAATTGTCGAAAAAATGTATATTTACCATGACCATAAAAAAACTAGATTGTAATTAAATAATTGGTATTTAAAAATATTGATATATTATTTTTAAATAAATTAAATAGTTTGGGCTCGAAAATATCTTATCGAAATGGAGTAACAAAATCAATGAGTATAATCAAATTAATTTTATTTCAGTTTTTTTCTAGTTATGACTATTAAAATATCTTCATGGGTATTTCTTGTAGTAGTAAATCATAGTTTAAATATTCTAGCTATTTTTAGTCACTTTGGGTTAAACTCCCTGTCCCCCTGCAGCTACAGTCTTTCATTTAGTCTAGATTATTTATAAAGAATATTGTAAGCATTATTACTTTCAAAAATTTCACACTACAAATTATTATGAACATGCAATAACACTGTAATTCTCTACATGAGAAATGTGGTATACTTTCCAGGGTTTCACTATGACATAGTGTATATTTTTAAAATATTATAATATAAAGCTAATGTCTCCAGTAGTCAGATGCCATAGAAAGAAAGAAAGGGGATAATGACAGTTGTGTTTTGACATCCAATTCTGTCTTTTTGTCTCCAAGGAAGTACATTATGGTTTCTCTGGCAGCGTCCCTGTGGCTGCTCCATGCAAACCCTGTCGACTTCTCCTGTTTCCTGGTTGTCTGTATTGTATTATAGGACTCAGGCTGTGTTTCAGCAGATCTTGGATACCAGTCTGTGCCTGCAGGTAACCCCCTACTTCATATTTTGGTTGGTTCACCAAAAACCCATCGATTATTGGTACTGACCTCATTACCTAACCAACATTACAAGAATATTTTCTCAATGGAGAAAAATAGAACCAGAAACAGTAAAGACTATTTATTTTATAACTTCATATTGTGGATAAAATCTATATATTATTTTAATTTATTACACACTATACTTATTTATAGAAGTTATTTCTCAGAGATTCATAAAGTGTAATTAGTTGAAAAAGAGAGCAAGAGACAAAGAACAAAAAATCAAACCTACTGATTCTCAATTAAACATGTTATAAATGCATTCTTATAGATTTTTCCAGATTAATAGAAGGGTATATATAATTAGGTTACATTGTTTTCATTTGTTAGAAAAAGTCCAAGTTATAGTTGATGCCATGTAACAAAACATTGTACTCATTAGGTGAGAGCTTCTTAACTACCCCCATCCCTCCCTTTCCCCGTCATTTACCTGAGTATCTCAAGAATGGAAAAGCAAGCATCCAAAGTTTTCAATACTAACATGAAACCGGTAGGTGAACAATTATATGCCCCTGTGAGGGGAAAAGGACAATTAAATTCAAGATGGGGGGATATAAGCCTACTCAAAACTAGTACTCTGAAAGAAGCATCAGCTCTGGGGGAATTATTTGAGTGTATGATATTATTAATAAAGTGGAATGCAAGCTAATACACTCCTTTTGGAAAGAAGTTTGGAGAATACTTAGGAAACTAAAAGTAGACCTGCCATTCGATCCTGCAATTTCTCTACTAGGTATATATCCAGAAGACCAAAAATCATTTTACAACAAAGATATTTGCACCAGAATGTCTATTGCAGCCCAATTCATAATTGCCAAGTCATGGAAGAAACTCAAGTGCCCATCTACCCATGGATGGATTAATAAACTGTGGTATATGTACACCATGGAATATCCTGCAGCCTTAAAAAAAGATGGGGACTTTACCTGTTTTATGTTTACATGGATGGAGGTAGAACATATTCTTCTTAGTAAAGTATCTCAAGAATGGAAGAAAATGTATCCAATGTCCTCAGTACTATTATGAAACTAATATATAATCACCCACACTTTCATATGAAAGATAAAACACAACTATAGCCCATGATGAATGAGGGAAGAGGAGGGGGATGGGAGGGTGAATGGAAGGGAGGCGGGTGGCTGGGTGGAGGGAAGGTAATCGGTGGGACCTCATCTATGGTGCATATTGCAGGGGTATAGGTCAAATCTATTAAGAGTAGAGTATAAATGTCTTAATATGACAATTAAGTAAGTGAGGTGAAGGCTATGTTAACTAGTTTGTTAAAAATCAGCTCAGCGTACCCCATAAATGCATTAATGTACACAGTTATTATTTAGTAAAAAAATTGTTAAGAGAAAAAAAAACAGTGGCAAAGAGGGAACACAAAATTCTATAAGTAGCAATGGGAGCTAAGTTACTTAAACATATTTAAAAATGTATTTCAGATGATTTTAGGGCATCTGAGAAAGATTCTTTTGGAATAATTCTGATATTTCAAAAGTTTCTGCAGAGAATGTTTGACCTGTGGCCAGTAACAGAAGAAAAGGAATAGATGATTAAAGATAACCATAGAAGGCTTATTGGAAAATGTTGAGATGTGATAGGAAAAATGAAATGTCAAAAAATGCATTGTGACTTACTTATGCAAAATGTTTTACCCCCAATATAGAATCTTTTTAAGATTGATACAATGTGTGTGTGTGTGTGTGTGTGTGCGTGTTTGGGGGTGATGGCAGAAAATTGCTTAACTCAATGAGACAGTTTAAACATAAGGTGTATACTGAAAAATTGTTCCTGTAAATTTTCAGTTGTTATTAAACAAGTTAAGGGCAAGAATGTAGTTGTTTTTTTGTTTGTTTGTTTGTTTTGTTTTGTTTTTTGAGACAGTATCTCAAGCTGTTGTACTTGGTAGAGTGCTGTGCTATCACAGCTCACAGCAACCTCAAACTCTTGGGCTTAAGCAATTCTCTTGCCTCAGCCTCCCAAGTAGCTGGGACTATAGGCACCCACCACAACACCTGGGGATTTTTTGTTGCTGTTGTCATTGTTGGTTAGCAGACCCTGGCTGGGTTTGAATCTACCAATTTCGGTGTATGTGGCTGATGCAGTAACCACTCTGCTTTGGGCGCCAAGCTCAGAATGAAGTTCTTATTTGGAGCATTTATATATAAAGGTCCAACAAATTTCCTCATTAGAGCTTTAATAACATGATTTGCCTCTTCTATATACATAATTTTTTTTATTCCTTTTGATATAGTTTTCAAATTATAGGGAGGTAAAAACATGGAATTACCAACATAGTTCTTAAAACCTTTCTATTATAGAATAGAAAACACTCTGTTGATATTTATAATATGCATGCAGTCATTCATAGGTAGCAAATAAACAGGTTATATACATGAACTCACAGGCATGTGGCCTTATCTTGTTAAAAATAGAATTTTCATTGTCCTATAAAGTAATAGTATATGTAATACAATATAATTATTCCTATATAAACATTAGGAGAAGAATAAATAAAATCGATGGCATATTGTATTGAGTTCCACTAGTATGAACCTGAATAGATACTGCTTCTTCAGTGAAATTCTTTCTAAGTCATTATTAAATACTTCATTTCATTCAGATAGTAATTTTCTCTTTGTATCCTTCCCTGCTTAGACTATTATTTAACAGATGTTGTTTTAGTAGGTCTGAGCCCTTTTCTGAGTAGTTTTTTCCACTGGGGCTGTTTTCTTCTTTCTATATATGTTTGTTTAGAAAAGACAAAAGAATTAATAATCCCTTAATCATAAATATTTTGAAAAGTAATGAGATAAGTAAGTATATAGTACCATATTTGGTTTGCTAGTAAATTATTATCTATTTTTAAAATTATAAACCAAAATGAAATAACATAATTTGATATATAAACATTATTGCTTTTCTGTCAACAATGTTCCCTTCTATTTTTTCCTTGTCATATTTTTTTGAGAGTTCTATCAACTAGTCATTCATTTTTTCTTTAAAATATTAATCTAAATTTTATATCTCAATACATGCTATCTTGATGGTCCATTTTTCCATTAGATGATATATCTTTTTTTTTATAAAATAGTATTTATTTAAAAAATGGGGAAAGCCTCCAAAAGTATTTTAAAAATAAGTAGAGATTATATCTAATCCCAGTACTGAATGACTACATTTGGTGCACATCCTTTAAATTAAATTTACCTTCATATATTATTTAATAAATGAATACTAGTTGAGTAAATGTATTTCTCAGAAACTTTACTAGAAAGAAGCAATAACAAGAGAGAAATATGTTTTTCCTTCTTGGAGCTTAAATTCTGTTGGTGGAGAAATGAATACATAAGCAAATGTAAATAATATAATATAAAAAGATACCAATAACTGCTACTAAAAAAATAGGATCATACATTCAGAGTGAGAATGTGTGCTGTTCTTTTTAATCTGAGTTTTTTAAATCGTAATGCACATAAATCTCTGTACAGCCTGTCTTTTCTCGCCAGATGTTATATTCTAAGCATCTTTTTATGCCATTATTTTTAATACTTGCTTTTAATGTTTGAAAATGATTAAGTTCCACTATATTTATTTTTCTTTCTATATTTCAGATTTATATACTTTCTTCTTTTGCAATACCTAATATTTTGATGGCTATCCTTGTGAGTGATTAAGACCTCCAAAAGAATTGACTTGAATGATATACTCATTCACATTTTCATATTTGATTGATATTTTTGAAGAATCCGTTTATTTAAGCAAGTAAATAAGTTGAGTTGTTGCCATGGATCAGTCATTCTATTTTATGCTGAAAATGACCTAAAACATCTCCTCCTTCAGTTCATAATTCTAAGGAACAGGCAAAATTATAAATGGGAGAAAAAGTTGCATAAATAAAAAAATAAATTTTAGGTTATGGTTATTGACCAAGTATAAGGAAAGGAAATGTTTGAGGACACTAAAGTATCTCAAGAACATAAAAATAATTCATTTTTATCTTTTTAGCAGCCCATGAATAGAGTCTGACCTCAGAAAGGCTGACAAACTTTCTGATATAGGCAATAAAGAATATAAATTTCCTTAGACTTCCAGACCCACACCAAAAGCTCGAACTTGTTTTCTGAAAATTAGAAATTCTGATCAAGACTTCTTCCCTTGACTTTTTTTTCTATTTTGCATATAGTACTTCTTTTTTTTTAACTTTTTTTTTTTTTTATTGAATCGTAACTGTGTACAATAGTTCAATCATGGATTACAGTGTGTGGGCTTCATATACAATGTGAGATAATTTCATCCGCCTTTTCAACATAACATTCATGAGATTTTCTCATTTACTCTGTGAAAACATTTGTGTTCTGCATTTAGTAATTTTCTCCTGACCCTTCAAAGATGTAACTCAAGTGTGATCTCACCCTTTATCCTCTCTCCCCCCACCCTTCCCTTGACTTTTATCACTACCACTTTAAATACACAATATAACTTTCAATTCATTACAAAATTGAATATTGCTCTAAATACATTTCACAGATTTCCCTAGGGAATATCCATTAAACTGAATCACAACTTGTTCATTGTTGAGAATCAATTAATCTGTGCCCCAAGAGGAAGTCTCTTAGTTGAGAAATTCTCAATAAAGTGCCTCAGCTATTGTCACCCAAACCCTTTATTGCAAGGATATGCTTCTATTATGCAAATTTGTCTTTCCCAGAAATTTACTTGAAAAAGGTAAATTGAGAGACACAAGTTTCAGGTTTTGTATTGCTCCCTGTTCTGTTTTTTCCTTTGGCATTGGATCTCCACAGCGATCCAACTCCACATGTATACCATTTGTGCCATTCACTCACCTCTTAGGAATTCAAGTTATTTAAAAAATGCAGGTATAAGGTCTTGTTCCTACATAAAGAAAAATAATTTGTCATAATCCTCCCATCCATTTTTCACATGCCGTCCTCAACTCCAAAACTCAATGTTTCGCAAAAAATTATTTCTTTTAAAATATATATTTTTTAAGTTGGAAATTCTCAGATTTACAATTTATAGTCCATTCTTGGTCCTCTGAAGACAAATATTTACATCAAACAAGACAGAACAATTAAGGAGTGACTACCTGGAAGAGTAACGTCTTGAGTATCTTGAAACTGATTCTTTGGGGGTTGTTAAAATATGAACTCAGAGCTGACTGAGGAACTAAGGGATGAGTTTCCTAAAGCAGGATTGTATTCTGAGGAATCTTTGGGCAATGGAATGAACACTGAACTAGCATCTAAAAACTTCAGAGATAGAACTATGTGTGTAAACACTGGATAAATTTCCCTGTGCAAGTCATTGAACTTTTTCATCAGTTTCATTTTTTTTTATTTCCTTGCTTATTTTTTATTACTTTCATTGATTTGCTTTTGATGTTGTTCTTGAGACAGAGTCCCACCCTATACCCTGAACAGAATGCTATAACATCATAGCTCACTGCAACCTCAGACTCAGGCTGTGGGCATTCCACTGCCTCAGCCTCCGCAAGGCACTTGCCATGGTGCCCGGCTGATTTTTCTCATTTTTTTAGGAGTAGGGGTTTCACTCTCACTCAGGCATGTCTTGAACTCCTGAGCTCAAGCAATTCTCCCTCCTCAGCCTTCCACAGTGTTGGGAGGCGTGGCCACCGCGCCCAGCTATCAGTTTCATTTTTAATGGACGTGATCATGCCTCTCCTCAAAATCATGAGATTATTATAGATATGTTTTCATATAATAAGCATGAAAATAAACTGTAAGGCTAAAGACGAAAAAATTATAACAAATGCTATGAACTACAGTAGTTAGATTAAAATCCAAGGAGTAGAATATATAGAGGGTTCCCAAAAAATGTGTACCTATTTTAAGAAAGGAAAAAGAACTTTATTAAAATTATAATATTCAATATATACCAAAGACAAAAGATGAATACAAGTCACATTGAGCACCTCTTATAATTGGATAAGTCAAATGTGACCTGAGTATTACAATTTTAATTAATTTATTAAAAATGTGCATACATTTTCTGGCACCCAGTGGATGATAAATCTTGGACATTATAGAGTAAGGAATTCTTCCTTATTCTCTATTGAGGATACAAGATTTAGATTCCATGGTAAGAACACTGAGGCAAGTTGTGTGTCCTAAGAAGAAATGCTCAAAAAGATCAATCACTTATTATTTCTTGATGGTATAAATATCAGACCTCGAGGCATGCCTCTCCTGAATCATAAGAAGGAGGGGGAAAAAAGAGATAGAGAATAAAGGAGAAACAAAAAAAAGGTGGGGGAGAGAAAAGGAGCTAAAAGGCCAATAATAGCTGAGTGCTGAGAAATTCTGTTGGAAGCAAGAGCAAGTTAAATCTCTAGCTGTTCCAGCTTGTATTGCCTGCAGTCCTTATTGATCTTTCTATAAGAGCTTTCCAACTTCCACTCAAGTCAGTAAGACAGAACATTAAATGGGCCAATGCATGATTAAAACAAAAGTCATAAGATCAGCAATTACCTTCAAGGTTACTTAGAATCTTCTGGAGAATGTTCCAGTAAAAGACGTTCATTGACATGCCTTTCTGAACACTCAACAACATTTTCAAGGGAGCATTCATTTTTTCCAACCTGATTCCTGAGTTCTTTTCTGTGTCTCCTTTTTGAAGTTAGATATAGATAGATACAGGACTTCTAAAGCCCTACTTTTAAATTTAGAGGAAAGGAATATATCTACTTCTAAGCTTTCCTCAAACACACACACCCTTCCACCTGTGGTGTTCTATGGGATGGTGTTCATTGGCTATTCTTGTCAATTGGTTCAGAGGCAGACAAATGTCAAGTCCATTTTCCTCTCCTGTAACACCAGAAGCATTCAGTCTTAAAAGCTAAAATAGTTGCTCAGAAAGTGTATTTCATAAACACACAAACACATCTCATGATCAAAGGTCTTGCATTTCCATAGAGACTGAATAAGTAACTAAATGACTTCTAGAGAGCGATAAATTTTCAATCCTAATTGTAAAGCATTCCTTAAGTTATTCATATCAGAGTTCCTAAATGATTTTTATTTCTAATTTTCTTTTCATGTCCCCCTCAGAACAAACAGCTTAGATGTAAGGAATTTTAGTAAATAGCTGTAATTTGAACAACAAAGATAAGCAATATATCTGAATTTATATAAAAGAGGTAATGTTAAAATACACACATGCCCTTTGGATCTATCTGTTCAAAGACTTTACCAACCCCCAGGAATAGTAAGAGTTAACCAGAAATCCCAAGCAAAACTCTTGCAATGAATTCCAGAACAATATTGCAGATGTGTGGAGCTTACAGAAGGTGGAGCCCATTTATTCTCCATGCATATTTAATGTGTAAAATTATTTTTAAGTACAAAAACCCCCTTGGAAATGCTATGAACTGCAAAGCTACCCAGACCTGATGCATTACTAAATGTAAAGAAGAAAGAAAGAAATACACCAAGAGCAAAAAAGCCTGTTTACTCACGATTCTTTTCACCTCTCCACCTTGACCCAGCTTTCATTCTGCCTGAGACACCCACAGGAGAAGTTCTTTCTGCCACCAAGAGCAGCAGCATCAGTAACAGCACAGCCATGCCAGGTAAAAATAACCTCTATGGAGAGAGTCCTGTCACAGACGAACCTGGAGGCTCGTAGTGGGAGCAGAGACCTGGAGCCAATCCTGTCATTTTATTCTGCAGAAATGCAAAATATGCTGGTTTTCCCACATTTTTTTTTTAAAGCAGGTATGTTCTTATAAGTCTTTCCACTTGCATTATGCTGATCATGTAAAAGAAAATTAGAAGGGATGTAAAACCTTCCTCCGTGTAGAAGCACAAATGTCAGGAGAGATAAGCTGACAGTTTTCTCATTCTGCAGCTACCAGTTCCTAACCAGCCTTTACCATTTCTCACTTCTTGCAAATGTTTGTCAACATCTTCCAAAACATGATAATAGGAAAAATCTGAGATTTCAGCATTTTCCCACCTACCCATTCTGTACCACAGATTATAGTACTTGATGAAGCTGAATATTTAATTTTGGTACTGCAGACACACTTCCCCTCATTTCAAACAGAGGTGGTTGTTAAGGAAAGAAAACATACACACACTTGTTTGCAAAGCTCTATCTAACATCTTGGAGAAAGGATTAGATGTATAAATATCTGCTGCTAAGACATGATAAAAATACCTCTGGCAAAAGGGAGTGGTAAACAATCATTTTTCTTACTTGTCTTGCACTGTGCGATTTCTGTATTCAGAGAGTGATATATAAAGACAATCTGCCAAAAATATTCTGAATCCATGATGCAGGCAAAATGTAATGTACATTGCATGTTCTAGGATTGTCTGAACTGCATCATAAATAGTCATTTGCTTTGTAAATACATGTTGGTATATTCCATCTCTCCTGTTTCCTGGAGAATAATTTTTGTCACCTCATGAGTTGTGAAAATCTGTTAGCAAATCAGACTTCTCTGTTGTATAATTAAGTCTATTTCTCATGGGCAAATGGAATATTGTGTTGATTATTTTCAAACGATACTGAAACAACATAAAAAGCTCACCTTTCAGTTGGGGGAGCAAATGTTATTTATTTTTATAATAATGATAAAATAATTTTATGCTTTAAAAACATTACGGAATAATAATAGACATATATTTGTTTTAATAAGCACATAAAACTATTTTCAGATACTGCTAAGCACTTAATGGTCTATACCCTGACCTCCTTCTACACTTAAAGAATTCACATAGGCTGCCAAAATATATTTCTAAACTACATGCCTAATAATGGGTTATGTACTGTTTGTCCACTGTTCTGAAGCAGACTTAAAAAAGTAAGGGTGACAGCAGCCAAGCAGGTAATATAAAGGTGTAAGACAAGAGGGGTGGGTGGGGATTGTGGCCAGGTGCAGAAGCAGTTCCTGACAATGGTAGTAGCTGCTAGTTACCTTCAGTTGAAAGTTGCCATATGACTTAAAGACTTAGGATTGCCAGATGTTTATGATTTCAGGCAGATATGAGAAATTTCAATTATTATGAGACTTATCCTAATTTTTAAAGCAAAAGAAATACAAATGTAAATGTTTTTAATAGGCATATAAGAGATAGTATTCTGACTCTGTTTCCAACTTAAGATTTCCAGACTCTTTGATTCAAGAAATAGGCTTCAAATGCTTTCATCAGATAGGTCAGTAATAGCAAAGATCCACAAAGTAAACTTAATGGAGAGACAAATACAAGCCAATATTTGTTTCATGTGTTACGATAAATACAATGAAAATCCATATGCAATTTTCATGGAGTTACAAAAGAGAAAATATCTGACTACCTGGGGATGTCAGGGAAGGCTTTTTATTTTTCTTCACTACTTTTAGAGGCATAAAAATTAGTCATAACAGGAAAATTTCCAATCTTCAAAAGCATATGAATTCACAAAATGTCAGGTTTTTATATACTGTTTTTTTCTTGAAATTGTTTTTTCTCATCTCTATTTTGTATAATCGTATTAATACTTAATAGCTAAACAGAAGTTTGTCTTCTCAGACTTTGCCTAGAATAATTAGTCATTTTTCTCATGGCTTATTTACTTGTGTGTGTGTTTGTCTTTGATACTAGGCTTTTTATGGGCCTGACTGTATTATGTTTTCTTTATCTCTAAATTCAGTAATGATCCCTGTCCATAGAAGAAAATAATTGAAACTTGTTGAGCTAATGGTACATTTTGCTGTTATGGATATTAATTTGAATTGATGAATTTTACAAATTAAAATACACTTAAAAACAGCTCAGATGTCTTCTTTCATTCTCTGGGCATATATTTATATATTGTCCTTTGTTTTCCTTACTCAGTATTACAAGATATTAGACATAAAAATCCCAGTTACATTTATTCCTCTTTAGTTTCAGTCAATTGTAATCATTCAACAAAAGCAGCACTTTAGCCTCCTGTAAGCCATGCTATACTGGTAAAAGCTCAAAGCTTTTATTCTGTGTTAACTTTTAGGTCACGAGTATTGAGAGATCATCAAGGGAGAGCTACTATAAATATGGATACACATCCTAAGACCAGCTTTCAAATCTGCAAATTTTTTAACATCAAGGCACTGCAGATTATCAGCAGATGGGCTTAGCCTAAAATTATGAATTGGTACAATGCCAGTTATTTGGCAATCACTTCCTAAATTGCACGTCTGGAGCTATTTCAGCTTAAAACATTAAACAGGGAAACTGCATTTCTGCACTTTCTCTTCCTTCTTACCCCAAGTACTCCTTCAACTTGGCTATTCAAACTCACCCATGTCTGAGCCTGTGCAGTTGAGAGAAACTGATCAGTACCCTTTTACTAATAAACACATCCTGACTCACGGAAGCTAATGGGGGTAGTTAAAAGCCTCGCCTTCCGTCATTTAGTCATTCAACAATTTTTTTCTCATCACCCAGGCACTAGACTAACTGCTGTAGAATTACAATGAATCACTAGAGGTCATCCCTGCCTTCAAGTGCCAGGTATGTGAATAAGAAGAAATAAACACCATGTAATAAAATCTCCCTCTTAAATTACATTTGCAATAAGGTAAAGGGTAGATTTTAAAAACAGATTATGACAGGGGACATTAAAATTTAAAGTTTCTTTGAGGAGGTGGTGCCTAAGCAGAACCAGGGAGATGAATATGCATAAATGGTACAAAAGCAGAAAAGCACTTGGGAAAAGCAGAAAGCAGGTGCGCACAGAGATACAGGGCGGGGTACTTACTGTTTGGGTCCTGGAAAATATGTTAAAAATTCTAAAACTTATTTTAAGCTCTTAAGAAGGAAAATATTTTTATATGGCAATATTACTCTTCCTTTAATAAAGGGAATGTTAGAAGTGCCAAGATGAAAGTAGAAAGATAGTTAACGCACTACCTCAATAACTAAGTGAAAAATTATAGGGCAATGATATAAATTTGTAAAAAGTCAAAATGAATAGATTTGAAATATATTCTCAAGGCAGAACCAACTAGTTTGGTTGATGAATTTCACACGGAGGATGAAGGAAAGAGGGTTCAAAGGTTATAGCTTGCTTTTTGAGAAGGAGATTTAAGAATTTGCAGATTTGGAAATTGAGGAGGAAGAGAAGTTAATATTGCTGTTACATTTAGAGAAGTTTCCAAAATGTCACTGTCAGTTCAAGTCAGATAGAAAAGGAGAGCTGAAAGGTGTGTAAGGGAAAAATACATACAAAAATAAAAACTAATACCCCAAATCTAGTGAGAGTCAGTCTATTTGTCTACATAACACAAACATCTTAAATTATGATACAAGGGAGATTTATAATAATAAGTCAATAATGGCTACAATGTGTAAACGTATTGAGAATGGCAAGAGTTATTAACTGGAAAGTGAGTTAAGGACTATTTTGGAAATCCAGGCGAGAGATGATAAAATGGCCTAGTGTTCTGGCAGGAGAGATGGACAAAAGCTGAGACGTGAACGTGGTTAACATTGATAAGAATTGGTGTTGCTTTACTTGGAAAATATGCACTCAAAACTATCACGTGTAGATGGTACTGCTCACCTATGCACAATACTGGCTGCTTCTTGGACTATAGGTGCACACGAATATTTCAGTTATCTCCGCACTGTATTTTATAGGATAATGCTCTTGTCTGGAGTATAATACCATTAGTACAAGTAGAGATACCAAGAAGTTCCATTTCTATGGAGCTTGGCACATGGTTTTCAGGAACATTACCTGCATTAATCCCCATGTCGGTTTTGTGGGGGGATGTTGGTCATTCATACTTTCTCAGTTAAAATGAACAGCAACACACAAACGACAGTTCTGAAAACGTTTCCAATATCGACCATTTTTGATACTTCCTCCTCTAAGAAAGTGGACCTTCATTTCCCTCCCCTGGAGTGTGGATGGGGATTAACTGAGAATAAGGTAGACCTGATGCTGTGACGGTTGGATTAGATCGCACGCACACAGGGATTTTCTTCTCGCACTCTCTCTCTTTGATCACGCGCTCTGGGAAGCCAGCTGCCATACTGTGAGGAAGGTCTGGGAGCCAGTGGAGAGGTTGTGAGGTTTAGCTACGTAGCCAGCAGGGCACTGAGGTCGGCGATCAGCTATGTGAATGAGCTGGTGGACCGACATGGCTATGGACCTGCCTAACACCTTGACCATAACTTTCACCAACGACTCTTCGACAGAACCACTCAGATAAGCTGTTTACACATTCCTGATCTTCTAAAACTGAATGAGATAATAAATGTCTATTGTTTTAAGCTGCTGAACCTGAATGACTTGTTACACAACAGTAGATAACTCCTGTAGCCTGCATCATGTCCACTCATTCTTTTCTTCCCAATATTTTCAAAACCATGATTCCCAAGTCAGCTGGCTGCTGAAGGCCAAGACTGCACTGTTAACTTCAACCAATCACATTTAATCTCTTTTACATGAATGGAGCCAAAAAATATATATATATATTAAAATGGGGGACACCAAATGGCCAAATTTCATTCTAATTAGTCCTATAGATTTGCTTTGATTAGCAAAGTATTCTGCATGTTTAGTAAGGCATTTAGTAAGGCATTTAGGCCAATTAACATAGTCCCTAATAATTTCTTATTACTTTATTCCAGCCACATGGTTATGCATATTTCTGGTTTCAGAATGTACATTATAACTAGATTATTGTAAAAGTGCCACATTATCTCACATAAAATCACCCTCTTTGTAAGCGACATTTGCATATTAAAACCTGAGCACAACTTCTGACACATTGTAGATCTTCAGTTACTATTTCATATAAGTGACTCATTGATATATTATTAACCTAGTAAGAACATTAACATAGTATGTTTATGTTATCATCACCCTGGGTTTAAACCAACTTGATTGTGGTGAATTATTCATTTAATATGCTGTTGGATTTCGTTTGCTAGTATTTTGTTGATGATTTTTGCATCTATGTTCATCCGCGATATTGGTCTGTATTTTTCTACTATTGTTGTCTCCTTTCTTGGCTATGATATCAGGGTGATAATCGTTTCATAGAATAGGATAAGAAGGATTCCTTCCTTCACGGTAAAAAGGAAGAAAACACAGAAGAAAACACAGTGAATAGTGATGTCTTGTGATTTTTTTTTTTTTTTTTTTTGAGACAGAGTCTCAAACTGTCACCCTAGGTAGAGTGCTGTGGTGTCACAGCTCACAGCAACCTTAAACTCCTAGGCTGAAACGATTCTCTTGCCTCAGCCTCCCAAGTAGCTGGGACTACAGAGGGCCACCACCATGCCCAGCTATTTTATTTTTGTTGTTGTTGTTGCAGTTGTCATTGTTGTTTTAGCTGGCCTGGGCTGGGTTTGAATCCACCAGCCTCGGTGTATGCGGCTGGCACCCTGACAACTGAGCTACATGGCATTGGCAGTGTTTTTGCTTCTAAGAAGACTGCTTCTACCTTTAGTGCTTGTTTTATACAATAGCACCAGTACATTTCTTTTTATGGCTTGTAAAAGAGGATTTTCCACTGGTTAAAAGGCTTCGACCCATTGTTTTCTGGTATCCCATTACAATAGTCAATAGTATTGGCACATTAGAAATAAACAAACACTGCAATTAATCTTCTCTCACCCAAATTGGATTTAGTAGATTAGATGTGTAAAGCTAAAAAAGGGACTGAAAATAATTTTTCAAAAATAACTTTCTTGTGTCTCTAATGCCGAGAGATCAATGAAAAAGCCTTCCTGCATGATTGTTTCCTACTCTTTCCACCATTAATTAGGACAGCTATTTATATATAGTCTCAATAATTGTTTAATTGGATGAATAAATTAACAAGCAAAAATAAACAGTTTTATGCAAATAACATTGACACTATCTTTTTTTTAATTAGGCATCTGGGTGTACAACAGGGTACTTAGTAGGCATGAAATTCTTTCAGTAACTATCCAAGAAACAGGTCAATATATACATAGAAGGAAATAGTGTTGGGTGCTAAACACAAACTTAGAAACGTGGGCTTTGGGAAAAGAAATAAAACTCAACTAAATCAGATTCTACGGAATTGAAAAAATAAGCTAAAAGACTTTGGGGGAATAAAATAGATATCAAGAGATGTCTATGAGTAGTTTTGACTTAAGCAGGACTCACGTTAAATGTTAGTCAAGGATGAATGATGATTAATGTTAGGCTATTTAAATCAATAGTAAAAAGATGAGGAAAGCGACCTTGATGTCTTGTGAAAGGCCATGTCCAGAGAGTTACACGTGGCTGGGGCTGTTGGCATTTGTAGGAAAAGCTATAGTGAAGAGTAGGTCAGTGTCACATGACACAGGACACTGATCTGGGGGCTTTAGGTTCCGTCAGGGCAATGGGGAAATTGTACAATGCTGAGTAGAAAGCCAACCACTGTGTTCAATAGAAAGAAAGGGACAATACCAGCAAATTGAGAGATACTTAATGTTCAGTTAGATAAACAGGATGATCCTTTTTCCATGAATTTAATCAGCACTTCTTACACACTGGAGACACTCAAACTGAGATATCACAGGTGTCCCTCCCCTGAGTGCCAGGCATTCCACCCTGCAGAGGGTGATGTCAGTTTTTTAAACAGGGACGTGGTTTGTGTCTGTATTAAAGAAAAATTACAATTTTGATATCTGATAAAAGTAAAGGGTGGTGATTGTTGAGCTTGTGCTGGTGACCATCACCTCCAGAAGCCTGTCCTGTCCTTGAATACACTATTTGAGTTAATGTAAAAAAGCCACACTGGGGCAGCATCTGTGGCTCAGTGAGTAGGGTGTTGGTCCCATATACTGCGGGTGGTGGGTTCAAATCCGGCCCCGGCCAAACTGCAACAACAACAACAAAAATAGCTGAGCATTGTGGTGAGCACCTGTAGTCCCAGATCCTCAGGAGGCTGAGACAAGAGTATTGCCTAAGCCCAAGAGCTAGAGGTTACTGTGAGCTGTGATACCACAGCACTCTACTGAGGGTGACAAAGTGAGACTCTGTCTCTAAAAAAATTAAAAAAAAATCCATACTGTTAAATCTAATATACTATGAAAGGGGAATTTATGCAGTGAATCGATGTTCATTCTGCTACCTTCCTGAAAAATTCATCTGAGAAGGAGACATGGGGATTTAATATGCAGGCATCTCAGACACCATAGTCAAAACATAAAACATATCTGGCATTTAAGTTTGAATATTACTGCTTCATATTTTTATTAAGTAATTTTCAGGAAAACTAACTTTAAAAAAGTGACTTGGAATCAAACCTGGACATCTTTTCATAATGAGGTAATACCTATGTAAGACATACACATATTATGTAGTGTTTCCATTATTGCCATTGTTATCCATTAAATATTCTACTGACCTTCTAAGAACCTATTGAAAAACATGATGGTGTTAACACAAAAATGGAGTCTTTTGCTAGAACTTAAATATAAACAGACAGAATACTAAAAGCTATGTGCTACTAGGTATGACATATGTTTTTATTTAATCCATTCTATAGGTACCATAATATCCCTACACGAACAGTTGTTTAAAATTCATGAGATTCTACATTTTCAGAGGAGCAAAGGTAAAGAGCTAATTTTATTACTGACTGGTGAAACTAATAGGCTCATACAGAGGAATAGTGAATAATCAATATTTGTGAAAAAAGGAGACTGCTTTATGCAATTAAATTTTCTGGTTAAATAAGACTAAACCAGAGAATCTTCAATCCATGTTAGTACAGCCTCTTTCCAGTATATTTCTTAGCAATAAATACACAATCTAGCACCAAATATACTGCTTCATTACAATTGTGGCTGTTGTGGTATCTGTCTGAATTTCCATCAGTCATGTTAACCTGAAGGTTTGCGGTAGTGTCTGCAAGGACAATTTCATAGTTTCTGCCATCCCAAATGCCCACTTACTCACAATTCTGGAAATTCTCCACAGAGAGGTGGAGTCTCTCCTAATGTGACTTCAGTCTGGATGAGCCTGTGATTTGTTTGTCACCACCACAATGCAGCAAAAATGGTGTGCTTGACTTTTAAAGTTGGGCCTTCCAAGACCCTACAGCATCTGTTTGTGCTATCTTGGAACGCCACCCAAAGGCCGCCACAAGAGGATCTGGTCTATCCTGCTGGCGCCCAAGAAGCCACGTGAAGAAACAGCTGACACCACCAGCTCCAGACAAGCGAGGAAGACACCGGTGCACCTGGTTTTCCAACCTAACTGACAGCCCAGTCTGCGTTCTGCAGTGGGACAGCTTACATCAGACACGCGCAGCTTGCTCCTTACTTGACTTCTTTGGGGCTCGGTCTTTTCTCTGTACACGGAAGGGAAAAATACAATCTGACTTGTTGATAATGTTACAGGGTGGATAGAAATAAGTATCTTAAAACACCTCGGGGGATACAGCAAGTACTAACAAACTGTCACTGACCAATATTATTATTGTTATGGCTGCTGTTACTGTAATTTTTATTATGTCTTTAATAGAAAAGGAAACCGAGACTGGGAGAAATAAATGTTTTGCATAAAACCACATGGCTATAGAACTAGGACCCAGGGTCAGATTTATTTTTTAGTCAAGTTCAAATTATTATTCCAAGTTACGCATATTTTTGCATGCACTGGGAAGTTCTAGGTTATTCATGTATAGTTATATACCAGCAATAATTGTGGTCAATACGTCTGTGTATGTGTGTGTATACACTCACACATATGTATTAATGAAATTAATATTTGAATAACTTTGCGTACCTAAGTTACACATTTTAATATAGTTTTACAGAACATGCCAAGCCTCTTTTATCTTCTGGTATCATCTTGTGCGAATCCTTCACACTCACCTAGATTTCAGCGCTATTCTCTCTGTTCTGTGGATTGGGTTCTCTCTGGTCGTGAAGCCTTTGTTATAATAGAATAACTTTTATAGTTACTTGGATCAAAAGGTTCAGTCCCAACATGTTCTCCTCCGCAAAGATCTACTTCATCATTCGGGGTATCGGGCACTCTCTGCTTCCACAGTCGCTCTAGATATATTATTGCTAAGATGGTAAGATGGTATGTGAGGATTCTAAATGTTTCTACTTACATATGTGAGCGCATGAAAGGGGGTTGATGTTTTTTTAACCATTGCTGTGTTTTCTTGGATCTCAGTAAATCCTATAGGATGAAAATGGTTTTTCTGGTGTAATACACAGTTTGGGGGAACATGCCTATTTCTTGGGTCTGTGTCTTTATTCATTTCTTCACACTGTATTGCAAAAATTGCTATTGGAGATACTAGAAAAGAATAAAGGATCTGTGTAAGAGCCTGCGTATTACAGCTACTTGGATATCAACTCCATTACTTGGACCAGAGATGTAAACTCTATGCCCCAGTTAGTTGCCATACAATGGGGAACATTAAAGTTATGTTGCAGAATTCATATATGAGTAAGTGAGAAGATAAATTGTACCAATATATGTAACATGCACTGAATACAAAATGGCTAATGTTTTGTAGAAATTGTTTTTATTATTAGGGAAGATTTCATGAAAGAAGCCCTGCTTTGCTCTGTCATTTTCACATGTGTGTAAAGCAGATCAAGTTTCATCCTGGTGTCCTGTGAACATTAATTTTTAACTTGTAGAATACTAAATCCATTAGGCAGGCTAAGCATTTACAGGAATAATGAGCTGTTGGTTGACAGACTCAGAAGAGTATTAAGCATCTAGGAATATTCAGTAAACATTTAAACTGATACAATGTAGTTTTCATAACCAGAGCTTAAAATAATTTACTATGTTAATAGTTTATATTCAAATAAACACATCAGAATAACATTTTTGACCAAACAATTATGAGCAGTGCAAATCTACTGGAAAAGACCAAAATCACCAAGAACAATAATAATATCAACAAGGTTTTTTTTTTATGTCTTGTTTTTCCTATTATTTTATTTTTAAAGAATTATTTGCTCTTGGATAGGCCTTATCTTCCAAAACTATGGTATACAGTCAACTTATTAGTTAAAATACTTAAAACAGAATTTAAAGTTTATGCATAAACATGTAGACATATACATGAATATATATGCACATGTTTATAGGCAGATGTGTATGTTTGTGTGTACAGTACATATTATAAATCAAATTACTGAATCATAATGGTTATGCTTACGAGGAATTATTATTAGTTTAACAATTTAGCCATATATTTTTATTGGATCTCTTATCTTCACATTTACACCCTTATTTTGGTGACATTTCATGCTTCCCATTTAGTTGATCTTCAGAAAATTTTACAACCTCATTTCTATCAAATATGTGGTTGCTTCACATTTTAATGCTTTTGTTCATTTCAATTAAAGGAATAGGGTTTCTTTTTGAAATAATTCCTTCTATGAGAAAATGTGGTACTCCTGTTCATTTTTTCTGTACCATGCTATATAAAAAACTATGACTATTGCCAGACTTAAAACATAGGTATGTGACTCAAATTGCAGAATATTGTAAGACACTTTTATCTCTAAATGGAAAAAGTTACTTCAAAAAAAATACTATTGATAAAAGTTTTACATTAGCATATGTAGCTAATTAATGTTAAGAAGGCAATATAGAAAAAAACAATGTTGGTTTCAAAAGCACAAGTATATAGACTGTCTCCTAGCCTGTAATATCTGTACACACAAATACAGAGATCAGTGGTTTTACTTCTGTTTACTTTAGTTACTACATTTATATTACGTTGTATTCATAATTAAATAATTTCCTGCAAATATGAAACATTTTAATTATATATGAAGTATTTGATTTGAATTCATATCAAACTATGAAATTTTCTTGGTGATAAATGTAGTCTATTATCCAGTGAATTTGATAGCATTAACTCCAGTAATTTTTTTAAAGAGGATAAAAAAAAGAAAAAAAAAAACTAGTATTCTTGATGATTTACTAGAATCATTTAGACCAGCAACAGAAAGTTTACCTATTTCATTAGAATAAAACAAGGTAGTGTGGCCTCTCTGGCTTTTAATTGATTAAGAATTAAAACAAACCTAATATTATATTAATGACATATCATGTAACTTTGCAAAGGGAAGGAGACAAACGATTATATTCAAAACTTCAAAACTGTTCAAAACTACAGGCAAGTTATGCTAGTCATTCCTATAATCATAATATTCTGGGTGGCTGAGGCAGGAGGATTTCTTGAGCTCACGAGATTCAGACCAGCTAGAAAAATTAGCTGGGCGTTATGGTAGATGCCCGTACTTAGAGGGTGAGGCAGATGATCACTGGAGCCCAAGAGTTTGGGGTCGCTGTGAGCCAGGCCAATAGCCTAAAGAACCCCTTCAGCTAAATAGTTCAGATGAGGTACTAATTACTGTAGTTTAACCATCTTTATGGGGGTTCTATGACCATATTGTTCAATCTTTTGCTATAGGAAATGGGAATAATCATCTATTACCACATTTGGTTAAAATGCCCAAATTAGCGCTTTTGCATGAAAGGATCCTAATAAAAAAGTTAAGAACAGTGAAAAAAAAAAGAATAGCAAAAAAGGAAAGAGATTTCCTAATGAATTTTGAAATAAGACTGATCTAATGATAAATGAGGGCTTTACTTGTATCAAATGCATGTATGTTATAATTGCAATTTGCTTGAATTATAAAAGATGCAATACCTAAGTCCCCAAACTGTTATGAAGCATTTATATAAGAACAAAAGTAAAGGCTCAGCACCATAGTACAGTGGTCACCACTGAGGCTGGCGGGTTGGAACCCCGTCCAGGCCAGGTAAACAACAATGACTACTGCAACAAAAAAATAGCAGTGTTACGGTGAGCACCTGTAGTCCCAGCTACTTGGGAGGCTGAGGCAAGAGAATCGCTTAAGCCCTAAGAGTTTGAGGATGCTGTGAGCTGTGATGCCAGGACACTCTACCTAGAGTGACATAGAGAGATTATCTCTCAAAAAAAAAAAAAAAAGACCAAAAGTAAATATGTGTTTGTGCAATAAAGAAGCAAATGAAGCAGAATCAAGTGTAATTTAGGTTTTATCATTTTTATTTTTGCATTAAAAACCTCCCATTCACAGAGAATTTTTCCTTCCACTTCTCTTTCGATTTTGGTGTCCTGAGCTCAGTTTATATTATCTCTGCAGTGTGCTTATCTCTTAATACATTTTTTAGTATGTTTCTACTACCTGCCAGTCTGGAAAGAATTATTCCCTCTGTTCAAATGTTTAATATACACTGAAATAAAAGAGGATTATAATGGAGAAACATGCAAAATCAAACAGAATTAAACTTTAATATAAAAAAGATCATATTTTTAATATCAAAAAAAGATTTTTTTTTTTTAAAGTGAGCATTCAATGGCCAGGTGTTGTGGCCGGCGCCTATAGTCCCAGCTACATGGGAGGCGGAGGCAAGAGACTCGCTTGAGCCCAGGAATTGGAGGTTGCTATGAGCTATGATGTCACAGAACTCTATCCAGGGTGATAGCTTGAGGCTCTGCCTAAAAAAAAAAAAAAAAAAAAAAAGTGAGCATTCTAATTTCACTATTGGTAGAGCAAGAGGTAATATGTAAATAATTAAATAAGATTAAAAAAAGGTTGAATCAAGGTTAGTTTCACAAGTGGGAAGCTAATTCTTTCCAGAAATAAAAGGTCTAAATGCTGTCAGGAACCAGGCAAGGTCGCCCATTGTCTCCACTGCTTTTTAACATTGTAATCGAAGTCATAGGCATTGCAATCAGGCAAGAAAATCTGATAAAACTAAAAAGCTTCTGCACAGCCAAGAACATAAAACATAAAGCAAGCATACAGCCCTCAGAATGGGACAAGTATTTGCAGGTTATGTCTCTGATAAAAAGTATCTTTTGATGTGACATTGCCTTTTAAATCATTATACTACGTTACTCTTTCCTCTCCAGATAAATCACTATTTATTTTGACATTACAGAGGAAGAAAGCCATGTCAGGTGTGTTTGTTCTTTTGGACTCTGTAACTCTTTTGGCCTAATTTTAGGCCACACATTCATGCCTTGAATGAATGTGATTTAAAAGAAACATGCATTTCTTGCCTTGTTTATAGTCCTCGGGTTCTGTGCACATCCAAAAGTGTGGGGAATGACTGTTGAGTGACAAAGTCTGTGTGATGCCTCTCACTTACCCACGGCAGTCACAGCCCCCACTCATGCACGCCCACCGTGTGCCGAGTCCTCTGCACACACCGTCACAACCTATCCTCATCATATGGTGTGATATGGGGCCAATCATTATGTCTATTTGTGGATGAGACTGTGGCTCAGAGAGATCAAGCAACAGGCTTAGATTATTCAGATAGTAAAAGGCAGTGAGACACTGGCTGTCAGGAGCTCTGGTTACGGAGCATGGCCATTTTTCAGGGCAGTGGTTCCCAATGGGGCAGCTTTGCCTGCCAGGGGATACCTGGTAATGTCTGAGGATATATTTTTCAATTGTTACAATTGGGCGAAGGACTGTTACTGGTATCTAGTGGCAGTGTCCAAGGATGCTGCTAAATATCTGAGAATATACAGAATAGTCAGCACAGTAGAGAATAAGCCACACTAGAAAGAATATAAATAATGAGCAGGAAAAGCCTGTTGTGTGGGACTATACCGGGTTAAAATTCAGAGCAACTGAGTTTATTATGCCGGCTAGTCCTTGACCTTTGCTGTTTTCACCCTGTTGCCTTTCTTTAAAGGATTATTTGTTCCCATGTCTTTGACTATTACCTCTGTAAGAATGATTTCCAAAGATCCAGGATGGGTGATGACTCATTAGAATCTGGACCTCTTCCTAGAATTCTAGCTTCTCATTTTCAGGAGGATGTTTTTCTTTGAATGATTTACTGGTAGTTCCCTCATCCCTCTGTAATGTCAAAGCACCTGTCCCTGTGCTTTGCCCTTTATACTCTTCTCTTTTTCATGGCTCCCCCTACTTCCCCACCTCTAATCAGCTTCTAAACACTGATGGCCTTTCCCTAAACTAATGTTCACAATATATTCCTATTTCCCCCATCACTACACTGAACTAGGTCTTCTTCCCCTATCCCAGTGTTACTGTAAGAGTCTTCTAGCAAATCTTTCTGACTGCTTTTTTTCTATCTTTCAATATTATCCTGAACTCCAACTCAGTTAATCTCCTTAAACTAACTCTTTTTCCATATGTCCTTTAGTTCTGTTCTTCTGCCGTAGAGCTTAGTGGAGCTTGCATTTTGTATTTAAGACCCACCAGGATTCGACCCACCCCCCATCATCTTCACTTGTGGCAACTCCTAACCTGTCAAATGCACCATGCTCATTTCCACCTCCATTCAGCTGCCCACTCTGAGTTCTCCGGATGGGTCACCCCAGTGGTCCCCCTCCTGGTCAAGATTTCCTATTGTGAACACCTCGTTTTGACCATTTACATTTTCTTTTAGTCTTCCTCTTTTCTGGACCATTCAACCATTCACCTTGGTCCTAAATCATGGGCTTTCCCTTTATATTTTTACTTTTATATATCTTATAAGTACATATTTTACCATTCCAACTGCACAGTTAATTTTTTCAAAGGAGATCTAAAACAAAATTTCTTTTGGGGCAGCACTTGTGGCTCAAAGGAATAAGGGGCCGGCCCCATATGCTGGGGCAGCAGGTTCAGACCCAGCCCTGGCCAAAAACCACGTACATACAAAAAAAAATTTTCTTTTTTTCTTTACCTTTTCCTTTTTTTTTTGAAACAGAGACTTTCTGTGTCACCCTCAGTAGAGTGTCATGGCATCATAGCTCACAGAAGCCTCAGACTCTTGGGCTCAAGTGATCCCCTTGCCTTAGCCCCACAGGTAGCTGGACTATAGGCACCTGCTACAACATCCAGTTATTTTTAGAGATGGGGTCTCTCTTTGGCTCAGGCTGGTCTCAAACTCCTGTGCTAAAGCCATCCATCCACCTCCGCCCCCCAGAGTGTTAGTTGGGATCATAGGCGTAAGCCACCTGGCCTGGAATAAATTTTTTTATTTTCTTTTTCAGCACCTAGTATCAGAACCTCTTTGCATAAAAGTCAAGCTATGTGATTTGGGTAAAATGTATTCATTTTGAGAGTTAATCATGTTTAAAATGATAAAAAAATATATCATGTGCCAGTCTTGTACAATGATATTAACATTTTCCCAACTTGAAAGATAATCCGTAATCTATATGTCAGGTTTATAGAGAGCACCTAAAATAGCACAACAATAGTTGATAAAGTTTGTGTGAGTATTATATTCAGAATCAGCATTAAGGATTACCATACTTACTACTTAAGCCAAGAGAAACAAATTAAGAATAATAAGATTCGTTAGAATAGAAATTTGTAAATTTTAATAGTAGTAGAAAAGCTAAAATAATTTTTTACCAGGGGAATGGTTAAATAAATATACAGTTATTTTTTTGTTAATGATAGAGAATACATAAAAATCAATCTATATATTTTTTACTAATAAGTTAAACTTGATTAGGGTACAATTCTACTTCCTGTTAGAAGATAGAACGTTTATGATTCTTAGTAAACATGGATCAGGGATTTCATCGTTACGTTCTATAATTATAATTTCAGTGAATCAACTGCAAGTTTATCAAAGGTTGTTTACGTTCTGGCCTCAGTCAAATTTTCCAGTTTTATTTCTCAACATTTCTCTTCCCTTTGTGTCCTGTACTCCAAACAAACTGAATTACAGCAACATTCTCCCTGTTGTATCATCTCCATCGCCCCGATTGTTTCTTCCACCCAGAATATCCTTCCTAATAGTTTTCTCCTTGTCTACACGCCTTCCTGACACTGCTCAAATATTATCTATACCACCAGCTGACCTTTCTTTATCCCTGGAAATAGTCACACCCTTCTTTGAACTCCCTCACCCATTTTACTATTATTTTTTTCTTTTGACACTAATTTTTTCTACTGGGTCTAATTAGCATCAATGGGCATGATGTAACTTTTCTACCTAGCAGTATTTCTTTAGGGAAAGAAATGTCTCCAGCACATCTTTCTCTCTCTGACCGTATACAGGCAGACTTATTATGATAGTTGCGAAAAGTCACATTGCAACCCATAAGTGTATACAGTTATGATTTTAATTAAAAATTATTAATAAATGAAGGGCAGGAACTGAGCTGGATTCGATGATCAGATCCAAGGACTTGAATCTAGTTTCAAGACCCATTCATTCATATTCTCTATCTCCTGTCCTCTTTGCATTTTGTTTTTTTCTTTTAAACTTTTTTTGTTTTGAGATGGAATTTTACTTTGTCGCCCTGGGTAGAGTGCTGTGATGTCATAACTCACAGCAACCTCAAATTCTTGGCCTCAAGTGATCCTCCTGCCTCAGCCTCCCCAGCAGCTGGACTATAGGCATCTGCCACAATGCCCGGCTAATTTTTCTATTTTTAATAGAGATGGGATCTCACTCTTGCTCAGGCTGCTCTCAAACTCTTGAGCTCAAGCTATTTACCCACCTCCACCTCCCAGAGGACTAGGATTACTAGGTGTGAGCCAGTCTTTTCTTTCAAATTTCTATCCCCACACGTCTAGAGCCACAGCCCTGGAAGATTCAGGCCTACATACAGCCATATGAATAGAGAGGACAAAAAAAGGTTTTCCTGCTCAATGTTCCATTTTGTGGAAAAAACAGGGAAGGATTTTTCACAGCTTTAGTATGGAACACATGCTAATACTTGAAGCCATGGCTGTGGCCAACATGATCTACTACGATGTTTGGCTCAGTTGGGTCATAGGCCCAACACACAGTCAAAACTCAAGTCTGTTATCAAAAGTAGGAGAAAAAGTGCTGGGCAGATGAAGACGGTATCTCAGAAAAGTACAACAAAAAAGACACCTTTCATTGTCTCAACATACAAAGGCAGTGATAACCTGAGCATTTTAAGGGTTTTTTTATCCCTAGCAATTTATTATTATTGAAATTAGAGTACATATTTTTATTTTACTTTCCATTACTATGAGGGTACATACAATTAGGCTACATTGCTTGCATTTGTAAGGCAAATTCTTTTTCAGTTTTTGGCCAGGGCTGGGTTTGAAACTGCCCTCCCGTATATGGGGCTGGCGCCCTACTCCTTTGAGTCACAGGCACCACCCTGTAAGGCAAATTCTAAGTCGGAGCTCTGGGCCTCACTTAGGAAGATGTCCTACGCATGCACATTGTTCCTGCTGACTCCTCTCCCCCAACTCTCCTTGGATTCAATTTTTTCTCTCCTGTTGTTAATGTACAAGTTTCAGGTTACTGTAGAGTACGTGGGAGGATGCCTTTCCATGCTCATGATATTTACTCAAGAGAGTGTTCTCTGAATCTTAACACTGTCCTGTGGTCTTGTATACTCTTCATAAACATACGGGGTGATGTGGAATAGCATCTCGTGAAATTACCAGAGACACCACCAAGAAACACGCTTGACTGTACATCATGGGCCACTTTCCTATCATCATTGCACCACAGCTTTTTTACTGATCAGACTGAGGGAAGAGGTTTAAGGGGAAATTAAGTAGTGTGGGAACTTTGAACCATGTATTATTAACTAATATTTTCTCACTTATTTTCCAGAGTACAGTTTTCTGTTTTTTCATGCACTTTTCCCATGCCATATTGAGTTAAAATGTGACCACTTATAGGTTGCTTTCCAATTAGTATATTTACATTACATGTCTTACAAACATAAGTCATATCTATACAGGAGAAAATATACATTTTGATAAGGAATAACACAGTGCACGCAATCATCTCTGAGCGTTTCATTGTTAACTCCCTTTATGACTTACCACCTTCATTAACATATCTGGCTAAATCAAGGCCTCTTATATCTATTTCATCCATTATAGGACCAAGAAGTAAAGTATAGAGTTGTAGGAGGCTCCTGAATTTATCTATTCCACTGTTTTCAACCTTGCAAAATTTTCTTTTACAAATTGGTAATAGTCAGTCATGATACTCTCTTCATATTGCTGTGGGGAACTTGTTATCTCATCTCTTCTAATTAGGTCATTCTGATGATTGGAACTCCTTCATCCCACCAGTCTTTGTCAAAATATACTGTTGGTGTCATGTTGATGATAGTTTGTCTTTTAATTTTTTTTGATTTTTTTTTTTTTTGAGACAGAACCTCATTATGTCACCCTCAGAAGAGTGCTGTGGCTTCACAGCTCACAGCAACCTCAAACTCCTGGGCCCAAGTGATTGTCCTGCCTCAGCCTCCCAAGAGGCTGGGACTATAGGCACCTGGCACAATGCCTGGCTTTTTGGTTGGAGTTGTCATTGTTGTTTATCAGGCCCGGGCTGGATTCGAACCTGCCAGCTCCAGTGTATGTGCTGGTGATCTCACAGCTGAGCTACAGACGCCGAGCCTATAGAGTTTGTCTTTTAGAATTGTATAAAAAAGTCTTTGCACATTTACAAGCGGCTCTTGAAAAACTCATAGAACATTCATACTATGAAAAATAAAACTATGTATGAATTATAAGAAATTTTGCACCCAAATAAACTCATACTAACTTGTTATAACATGTCTGAACATGATCTAATATGAGGCACTAAGTAGGATAAGACATCCGTTTGAAAAGAGCCTCTGTCAGAGAGCAACACGAATTCTGCTAAAATTGAAGCAAGAAACAGCATTAAATTTATGGTGAATCTTGGGTGGAAGAATGGTGAAATCATTGATGCTTTAAGAAAAATTTATGGAGGGTGGCACCTGTGGCTCAGTGGGTAGGGTTCCGGCCCCATATACCGAGGGTGGTGGGTTCAAACCTGGCCCCGGCCAAATTGCAAATAAAAAATAGCTGGGCGTTGTGACAGGCGCCTGTGGTCCCAGCTACTTGGGAGGCAGAGGCAAGAAAATTGCCTAAGCCCAGGAGTTGGAGGTTACTGTGAGCTATGGCGTCACCGCACTCTTCCAAGGGCAATAAAGTGAGACTCTTGTCTCTAAAAAAAAAAGAAAGAAAAGAAAAGAAAAGAAAATTTTATGGAGACAATGCCCCCAAAGAAATCAGCAGTTTACAAGTGGATGCCTCTTTTCATGAAAGGATAGGACAGTGTTGACCATGTAGACCATCTACATTGCCTTGTGAGGAAAAAAGACGTCTTGTTTGTGCCCTCACTGAAGAGGATTGAGGATTGATAGTTAATACAATAGTGACCACCGTAGACATCTCAGTTGTTCAATTGACTGAAAAGATTAAAGTAGAGAAAATTTACCACTCGGTGGGTATAGAAACCTTTGGGCTTGGATCAGCTGCAGACAACAGCAAAGCTTTCAAAGGATATATTGTTAACAAATAGAATCAAGATGCTGAAGCATCTTTTCAAAGAATTGAAACAGGAGATGGAACGTGGCTTTACCAATAGATCCTGAAGGCAAAGGACAACCAAAGCAGTGGCTACTGAGAGGCAGGAGTGGTCCAGTCAAAGCCAAAGCAGACTGGTCAAGAGCAAAGGCCATGGCCATGGTCTTCATTGTGTTTGTCAACTTTCTGGAGGGCCAAGGACCATAACATCTGCTTGTTGCAAGAGTGGTTTGAAAAAGCCAGCCACAACTTTAGCAAAACACCACTTAGGAAAGCTTCACTAGAAAGTCTTTCCCCACCACACAAAGCTCCTGCTCAACACTCATCAAATAAGGGCAATTTTGTAAGAGTTTTGATGAGAAATCACGAGGCATCCACCTTACAGTTCTGAGTTAGCTCCTACTGGCTTCTTTTTGTTTCCTAATCGTAAAATATATTTAAAGGATACTCATTTTACTTCAGATAATAACATTAAAAAAAAAACTGGTTCAATTCCCAGGACCCTCATTTCTTTAGGGATGGACTGAACTTCTGCTATCATTGCTTACAAAAGTGCCTTGAACTTGATGAAGTTCATGTTGAGAAATAAAGTTTAGGTTTTTAGTATTTGTCTTTCATTTCCATTTTCCCATGAACTTTCTGAAGTCCTCTCTAGATCCTATCTATTTGTCCATCTGTCCACCTACTAACCATTTATTTATGTCTAAAATTATTTTTCCAACTACTAAAAATATAAATTACCTTATTTTCCTCTTGCTTCCCTCCTTCATGCTGCTAATTGTATTTGGCTCTTTTAGTGATTTTTGGTGTGCTCAATGCTGGCCATTTGTGTTCCATTTTCTGCGTGTTCAAGCTCTTTTAAAAATATGCTCTTTTAAAAAACTGCTTTTGTTATAGGTGACTGTTCATGGGGCTCTTTCTTTCTTTCTTTCTTTCTTTCTTTCTTTCTTTCTTTCTTTCTTTCTTTCTTTCTTTCTTTCCTTCCTTCCTTCCTTCCTTCCTTCCTTCCTCCCTACCTCCCTCCCTCCCTCCCTCCCTCCCTCCCTCCCTCCCTCCCTCCCTCCCTCTCTCTCTCTCTTTCTTTCAGACAGAGCCTCAAGCTCTCATCCTGGATAGAGTGCTGTAGCATCACAGCTCACAGCAACCTCCAATTCCTAGGCTCAAGCGAGTCTCTTGCCTCCACCTCCCAAGTAGCTGGGACTGCAGGCGCCGGCCACAATGCCCGGCCATTTTTTGGTTGTAGTCTTCATTGTTGTTTGGCGGCCCGGACTGGATTCAAACCCGCCAGCTCAGGTGTATGTGGCTGGGGCCTTAGCCCACTGAGCTACAGGCGCTGAGCTGATAAAGATGCTTTTCATTTCTTCTATTTAAAATATGTTTTTATTCTTGTACTTTTCAGTAAGGTAAGACAAAACATTGAAGAATTAAAAAAAGGAATAAAGCTATATTATTTGTCAATAACATGATCATTATGTAGACAATCCAAAAAATTCTACAGACATACTACAATCATTAACAAGTAAATTTAGGGCTCAGTGCCTGTGGCTCAACGGGCTAAGGCACCAGCCACCAGCCACGTACACCTGAGCTGGTAGCTTCGAAACCAGCCGGGACCCGCCAAACAACAAAGACGGCTGCAACCAAAAAATGGCCGGGCGTTGTGGCAGGCGCCTGTAGCCCAGCTACTTGGGAGGTGGAGGCAAGAGACTCGCTTGAGCCCAGGTATTGGAGGTTGCTGTGAGCTGTGATGCCAAGACACTCTATCCAGGGTGACAGCTTGAGGCTCTGTCTCAAAAAAAAAAAAAAAAAAAAGAAAGAAAAAAAAAGAAGCAAATTTAGCATGTAGCTGGGTACATGGTCACACTGAATTGTAGTTTTATGTATCAACAATCAGAAAAAAAAATTTTTAATATACCATTTACCATTGCATGAAAGACTATCAAATACTTGGGTTTAAACCTAACAAAGATGTAGAACACCTCCACACAGTAAACTACAAACTTAAAGACATACATAAATGAGTGTATAAATGCATAAATAGGTCAAAGATACCAACCTCCCCAAACTGATATATAGATTCAATGCAATCCCAATCAAAAGCACAGTATTTACGAATGACCCTTGTTATATCTAAAAATATAAAAAATACTGAAGGAAATCTTTACCCTTTATTTCTATTTTCAATCTCTCCTCACAAATACCTGATATTCTCCATATTTCCCTAAATTGAATTTTGATAACAAAAATTTACCTTTACCAATTTATACCCAAACACGCTTTGACTAATAAAATGTTAATCATTTTTGTGAATCTATGTAGGATAACAAAAATATATATTTGTTCTTCATTCCCAATTCTTGGCACCAAGGTCCTAAAATCTTTGCAATTTCTTGAGTGATGGGGGTGGTAGAAGTAAGTATATTTGTTCTAATGAGAGGGCTCTTGGAAGGCCTATAGATAGCTTGAGGATGGGGGCTTGTAGGCAAACCTTGATTAGACACTTGAAACCTCAGCTCCATCCCTTAATTTCTGGGGATAGGTGAGGAGCTGGAGATTGAGTTAATAATCAATTGTATCTATGTTTGTTTCCAGGTGTGTGAACACATCCATGTACCAGAAGGATGGTGCACCCCAAATCCACAGGACCAAGGATCTTGTGCTCAGGACCCTTCTAAATCTCACCCTGTGTGCCTCTTCATCTGGTTCTTCCTCCATATTCTTTATAATAAACTGGTAAACATGAGTTAAGCATTTCTGAGATTTGTGAGCTGTTCTAGCAAATTATCAAAAATCAAAGGTGAGGGCTGCAATAAACATTCTGATGCAAATGTCTGTATGGTAAAATGATTTTTGTTCTTCTGGGTAGATACAGGTCAACTTTTATTTCTTTGAGGATTCTCCATACTTCTTTCCATACCTGACTAAAACAATCCTGGATACCTCGAAAACATTAATCCATTTACATTTAAAGTAATTATTGATAGAGAAGAGCATATTTCTGCCTTTTTACTATTTGTTTTCTATACAGCTACACTTTTTTTTTTTTTTGAGACAGAGTATCAAGCTGTTGCCCTGGGTAGAGTGCCATGGCATCACAGCTCACAGCAACCTCCAACTCCTGGGCTCAAGCGATTCTTCTGCCTCTGCCTCCCAAGTAGCTGGGACTACAGGCACCCGCTACAATGCCCGGCTATTTTTTGGTTGCAGCCGTCATGTTGTTTGGCAGACCCCAGCTGGATTCGAACCTGCCAGCTCAGGTGTATATGGCTGGCGCCTTAGCCTCTTGAACCACAGGAGCCGAGCCTATCTACACCTTTTTTAGTCCTCTATTCCACATTAATGCTCTTTGTGTGGTTATTTTTTTCCTGTGTATTCTTTTGATTTTGTTCTTATCTATTTTTCTGCATATGTTTTAACTTTTTTCTTTATTGGTCCCCCTGGGGAATACAATTAATGTCTTAGCTTTGTAACAAGTTCTTGTTTTATATACCAATACCAATTTATATTAAATACAAAAACTTTATTCACTTATAGCTTCATCCCTGTTCTATGTTTTTATTGATACAAGTAATATCTTTATACCAACTTTACATATTAACATAGCTTTCTAGTTATTGTTTTATGCATTTGTCTTTTGTCAGATAAGAAAAAAAGAGGAGTTACAAACTACATATATAATACTTCTTGGTTTTATATTTTCCTATATAGCTACCTTTACTTTTCTTTCTTTCTTTCTTTTTTTTTTTTTTTTTTTGAGACAGAACCTCAAGCTGTCACCCTGGATACAGTGCGTGGCATCACAGCTCACAGCAACCTCCAATTCCTGGGCTCAAGAGAGTCCTCTGCCTCTGCCTCCCAAGTAGCTGGGACTACAGGCGCCCGCCACAACGCCCAGCCATTTTTTGGTTGCAGTTGAAATTGCTGGATTGGCCCGGGCTGGATTCGAACCCGCCAGCTCAGGGTTACATGGCTGGCACCTTAGTCACTTGAGCCACAGGCGCCGACCTACTTTTATTTCTTTATATGACTTTGAGTTACATGTCTATATCACTTTTGTACAGCTTCAGAATCTTGTACGACTTGATAGAAGTTAGTAAAAGCATATGCAAATGAATCTACCTTCTATAAAATGAATATACTTTAAGTTATTCAACTGATTTCCTATTAATTAACTTGAGATTATTTCTGTGTTTTACCACTAACATGCTTGTACACATGCTTTCGTTTTTATAGACTGAATTTCTGAAAGTAAGATTGCTTGCTTAAAAAGTGTATGTTCTCTTACATTTCCCAGCTGTTCTTGCACATATGTTGAAGCCATAAAATGTAATATAAGATGCTTCTAAGGCTTATAAAGAACCTTAGGTAATCCCTCTGCTTTGCTCAGTAATCTTGGAAACTATGTGTGCCATCTAGAATACATGACTGTAAGAAAACTGCAGACTAGATACCTAAAAAAATCAATGGAGGGGAGCCATACAAGAACACTTATTGAACTATGACATGAAAGAGTAATCAGTTTTTTTAAGACACTGGGATTTTGGGTTATTTGTATTAACTAAGTATAATCAAGTACATTAACCTCACCTCCAATTTCAATCTTCTTTTCACAATTAAACACTTATCAGTTTGATACATATTCATCTAGAAAATTTATATATCTCTACTTTGCATTAACTAAATTTTATCACAGTACAGCTACGGTCCTATTGTATTTACTCAACAATATTCTTGAAGATGCCTCAATATAAGACTCTCATTCTTTTAAACTATTAGTGTGTAGTTTTTCTTGGTATAGACAGACCACAGTTTGACTAAATTCCTATTGATGACTCAGTCTGATTTCAATATTTTGAAGCTTACAGACAACGCCACAATAAATGGTCTATCTATGCTTTCCCATGCACCTGTGTAAATATATCTGTACTGTAATTCAAAGCAATGAAAGTGCTAGATTGTATAGAATTCACATATTTTTACTGGTTTATCTTTTTCTTTTCCATTTATAAGAGCTTTTGGAGTATTTTCCCAATACACCAATAAATAAATACTATGATAAATCATAGTGTTATATATATTTTCCAGGCTATTTCTTGTCATTGCACCTTTTATATTTTTTCCTTTATGAATTCTGCCTTTTCTTTCTTGCTGAAAATAATTACTATCACATAATTATAAATTTTGTCCTATTTGTCTTATTTTATTTTTGCTTTCCACATTTTCACATTTAATCCAATTGGGACACATTTTTGTGTTGTGATGAGTAAGAATCTGCATTCATTTTTCTTGATTGCTTCTTTCGCTATGAAAACAAAAAATTTGCAAATATATGAAATCATTTAGTAAATATGCTTATAGCTAAGCATTTATTCATCACCATTATTTTTCTTTAGGACAAATTTGAAGCAGTAAGATTATTGAGTCATAAAATATATAAAATATACAGCTTTTGGAATTTATTGCAAATAGAAATACAAAAATGGATGTATTTATTTACTCTCTCATTGAGTATGATAATGCCTACACCCTCAACAATATTGAGTATTATAAGTAAAAATTGTTTGCCTATTTAATACACAGATAGGAATACTTTGTTACTTTTATTTTATTTGTCTTTGTGCCTACCAGTAAGGCTGAATAATGTTTATTCTTCACATAGATTCATTTGGTGGACACCCTATTTACATCTTTTCCAGAATTCTCAAGGTATGATAACTACCATTTGACTTTGGGCAGCCCTTAATTATGAATTATAAACCAGTAGTGTTTTTGATTATAAGAAGATTCTGTTTGCACAGCTTAGCTGAAACAGTGTATATGATGAGGGCTTATGAGGCAGTAGTGGAGATTGTGATTTCATGGTAACCACCAAATGTAAATTTCAGGGCCAAATGCACAGAGATTACTCAGTGTGTTTGTAAGAGTAGGTGTCAAAATTTTGCATTGTAAATAAGCACTCCAGATGATTATAGTGTAGGATAACTCTTTGCATTGTACAATGTTAGAATAATTTTATAGACTAAATTTGTGGCGTGATCCTTGCCTCATGTTTTTTTTTTTTTTTTTTTGCTACAGAGTCTAACTATGTTGCCCTAGGTAGAGTGCCATGGTGTCACAGCTCACAGTAACCTCAAACTCTTAGGCTTAAGCGGTTCTCTTGCCTCAGCCTACCAAGTAGGTGGGACTACAGGCACCTGTCACAACCTGCCTGGTTAGTTTTTGTTGCAGTTGTCTTTGTTGTTTAGCTGGCTGGGGCTGGGTTCAAACCTGCCAGCCTCAGTGTATGTGGCTGACGCTGTAACCACTGTGCTATGGGCGCCAAGCCATGAGTTTCTTTTGAAAATATAAACTATAGTTTTTAGAGAAGTAGAGTTATTGCCAATTGTATATATTCAGAAGTAAAATCGGGCACTAGAATTCTAATTAAAGAGGCATTTATAAATACCCACTATATGTTAATCACAGTATCAATCAACAGAAGTATAATGAAAAAATATGACATAGTCTTTACTTTGATATGCAAAATGTAAAAAGTCCAATTTGGAAATAATGCTTAAGTGTATATATATGTACACACATACACGTATATGTGCTTCATAAGACTATATTTGTATATACACTTCAAGGATATATTTATATCCAGACCAAAGTGTATATATAAATATCATCTTATGAGGCATTTATATGTGTATATAGAGGGTGCCAAAAAAGTGTACACATTTTAAGAAAGGAAAAAACTCTATTAAATAAGCATGTATGTATATATTTATTAGGTCTTAATATATATTAGTGTATATATTAGTCTTACAAAGCATACATGTGTATATATATGTGTCTTACAAAGCACATATATCTATGTATGTACATATATACTTACATATATGCACACATGTACACACATATCTTAGCCTTATGAAACATTTTTACATGGTTCAGGAAGGGAGAAGGTGGAGAGTGGGAAACTATTTTCTGCATTACTTTGTTTAGTGTACACATGTTTTCCAAGGATCTTCTGAAGCATAAAGCAGGACTCCCAGGAAGCTTCAGGGAGAGGTCACCCCACAAGAGAAGGAGGGCAAAATCTTATTCCTTTGAGTAGCAACTATGACTATAGCATAATGTCTCACTAAAACTTGTACCTTATTCCAACTCCCAAATGGACTCAAAACATCTGACTCCTATAGCGAAGAAGGGTCATGTGATTGAAAATAGAACTGGCTACTTTGCCAAAAACTCTGCAAGACACTGAAGTCTAAGTAATCCTAGAGCAGTCCCACTTCTGTTAAGTGTTGCTATAAAACAGAAAGAGAAGCTTTAGAAGGGAGAGTGAAAGTTCAACCTACCAAGGACTCCAGGAAATTCAGTGGGGTTTTGGCACTCAGAGACTCCAGTGCACTAGCAGAGAGCAAAGGGCCCAGCAGGCATGGCAGAACCCAAGGGAAGAGACAAGGGGTAAGGTTCAACAACAGAGGACTGGCATTGAAGTCTCCACCTTTGCCTAGTGGACACAAGTGGAGTTACTACAGGCCCTCCCTCAAATAATTGGTGGTTTGGTACTATAGTGCAGTGATTTTTAACCAGTGTGTCACAGTGTTTAAGGATCATTAATTAAATTATTTTCAAAAGAAGTCTGAAGCACACTAAGAACACTAAGAATATTCTTTTCTTTACTCATCTTTTTTTCTTTGACCAACATAATTTAAGTGTGCTGCCAAAGTTTAACTATAGGTTCAAGAGTACCATGAGATTTAAAAAAAGGTTTAAAAACACTGCCATAGTGGTTTGGGGATTCTGTATGCACAGGTGAGGACAAGGTCCTACCAAGCGCAGCTCAGAATTACTGCCTTATTTATTTCTCACAAAAGCCCTGTGAGGTCAATATTTTCCCTATGAAAAGACTGAGTCTTCAACATGTGCATCTATAATAATAGCCAGTTTATTCCTCTTGTTAAGAGATCCAGAAGTAATTTGAAGTCTACATTTCTTTGTTATATTTCTGTTATTGAGAGTTTATGTGTAATAAGTGTTTCACTGTCTTCCAAAGGGGATTGACAAATTGCTTTATTTTGTCTGTTTAATGCGTTTTTATTTTTTGATGGCACAAGTAATATGCACACACAAACACATATTCATTTTTTTGAAAATCAGAAGATGCAGATAGGCAAAAAAATGGAACAAATTACAGATTACACACACACTCACTGTTAACCTTTGGTGTATATTAACTCAGACACTTTCTTTTGCATTATATCATATAGAAATGTACACATAAAGTGTATACACACACACACACACACACACACACATATATATATATATACACTGTTTTGCAACTTCTTATTTTCACTTTACCATGCAAATGATGAGACTCCTTACTAAATAAGATTGAGTCAAAAGATGAGATGTTGACAAGTCTTATGTAAATCTAAACAACACCAAATGATTGGAGTAAAATGATGGCAAATATTTAGCAAGAAAATATTAAAAGAAATCAATGACAATATTAATAACAGAAAAACCCATGAATTTTCAGAGAAATGAATTAAAGAGGATAAGGGCCGTCTCGGGAATGCCTATGGTTAGAATGCAGAGCCCTAAATTTCTTTCTCAGACCTCTTATCTCTTCCAAACACCTTTCCATCTCATCTCCCTCACTTGTCATTTCTTCATCTTTGAATTGCCTATAGTCTATGTCCTCTTTAAATTCTTCGAGAGACTTAAGTAGCCTCTGTCTAAAATTCCCTTCTGTTTGCTGGCGTTCAAATTCGCCATAGGGGTGTTCTTCCTCCCTCTTTGGCACGCTGCATTTGGGCTTTCCTTCATTTTCTTTGCAGTGCTTTTGCATGATGTTGTTTCCTGCTTAACTCCAAGGAGAAAATGCAGAGACGATTGCTTTGTTACTTTTAAATCAGGATTGTCAGTTTCTCTTTGAGGCAAGACACCCGCCTCAATCTCTCACCCCGGCCCACAGGTACAGAATCACAAGTTCCAGCAGCAGCAGAGACACCTCCGCTCCTCCGTCCCCACCCAACCTCTTGCTCTTCGTCCCCCACCCCCTCCCCGCCAGGAAACCACCATTTCCCTAGCAGACCAGGTTAATGGCCTCTGTAACCAGCAGGAGAAGGGGAGCAGACGCGGAGGAGGACTGTGAAACCGCATATTTTACCCAGTTTCGCCTTTCCTGACTCCCACTCCAAGAGAGTCGGTCTAAATGCCTCCCTCACACTGACCTGTGCCTGCGTAGGGTAGTTTCCAGCTCTTTTTCTTGCTTCCAGAAGTCTGTGAACAGCCTCTCCGACCTGCTAACAAAAAGGAAGGGGGAGGGTGGGAAGGGAGTTCTTAGGATCAATCAGCAGCTCCAGAAACAAGACAATCTCTATTATCGTGAATCCGTGAATCCGGGATTCTTATCTTCCTTGGTCGCCCCAAATTTCCTACTGCCTTTTTTGCTGCCTATCCCTACCCTTTGCTCCAGGATTTCCGTTGCCACCTTCCACCCCTCACCCTTAGGCCTGATCCTTGCAAGGCCCACTTTCTCCCTCCTCAGACCTGCTCCACCCCACCATGGCAGCAGGCCAGCAATGAGAGAGTTGAACTATTTTCATGTTATCTCTAAATTTCTTTTGCCCTCATCCTAAGATTTCTGCCTTTCTCTATCCAGCAACCCACATTCCAGGCCTACCATTTTCTCCAACAGAATTGGAGAAAGACCAGGGAGAAAGATAAAAAGAAAGCTTGCCAGGATGAGAGAAGCAGATTATTTCTAAACCATCACTGAATATTTAAGTGTCTCTTAAGAGACTTCAACCTGTCCCCCACCCCTGTCCCTTCAAAAGCTACAATTATCTCGGAAAAGGTTACAGGGGGTTTGGAAAAGCAAGCCCAGACCTATTCCAGTCATTAGATTCAATCACTACTGTCCCAGGATCCCAGTTGTTCCTTCACACCAACCTGTTGGGATTTAAGGAATCTGCCTCTTCCTTCCCGTGTCCACAAGCACCCACGTCTGCAGGGCAGTAAGGAGCTAGTACCCAGAAGAGAAAGAAGCGCAGGAATATAAGGACTTCAGCTCACGCCAGCCCCTGATCACGTGAGGATTATGTCATCCTCCAAGTCTGGTTCCTTCTTTCCCCTCCCACCAGCAACAAAATGGATGGGCTTACTAACCTCCCCCCCCACCACACCAGGACCTGTCACTCACTTTCGTCTTCGCGAATTCCAGAAACCAAAAGTGGCCCCTTCTCCCTGTGTTTGGAGTTTGCCTTTCTCTGATTACTAGGGAGGGGCTTTATCTTCCCACAGTTACATTAACCATTGTTGCTTTTTAGTGGTTGTATTGAGAGGATTACTTATCCTTTCCTAGGCTACAAGAAGAAAAAAGTAGCTATCTTTCCTCCATCTACCCACTAACAGCTACCATTTCCCTTGCAAATTCTTGAAACCCAATTTGGAGGAAGTGGGGTGTGTTTAGAATAGAAGTACTGATTAGGATTTTGTTTGTTACTTTTGTCCTGATAATTTCTTGTTACTTTTTAACCTTATATATGCTTCATAATCATAAATATAATAAAGATATTTACCTTTGGAAAAATATTCAAGATAGGAATATAAAAAGGCCTGGCTACCTGTTTCTGCCACTGAGTTCATAATATAAGTATAAACTCTTCAGGCAGACGTATTTTTGGAAATTTAGAATCTACAGAGGGACTGGGCCTGGTTGCTCACACCTGTAATCCTAGTGCTTTGGGAAACGATTAGAGGATTGCTTAAAGCCAGAAGTTCAAGACCAGCCTGAGTCTCTATAGCCAGACCCAGTCTCTACAAAAAATAGAGAAATTAGTCCGGTATGGTAGTAACAACTAACACTGAGGCTGCTGAGACAAGAGAATCATTTGAGCCTAGGAGAGTGAGGTAGCAGTGAGCTATGCTAAAGCCACTGCACTCTAGTCCTGGCAAAAGAGTGAGACCCTATCTGAAAAAAATACATATATACATGGAATCTGAAAACCTATCTTTTGAGGGGCTCCTGAGCATGTAAGTTTCTTCCATCTAGTGAGTTACTGAAATCATAATTCACAGCACTTTGCCCTTATATTTTTAATCTCAAAATTCAGTCACAAATTTTTACTACTTTCATATCAGTATCACACAGTCTCTCCAACACACATCCCAGACCTAACATTTTCTCCGATAGAGATGCCAATGCCCATAATCCTTTCTTTCCTTTAATACTGTGTACAAAATATCAACTTTTCTCAAAACCCTCATTCAGAATGAGATAGCTTTTCATTTTCCCTAGAAATCTCCTTCCTATTTATCTTTTTCTGGACCTTATTCAGCCACACTGAGGAATTGCAGCATTAACTGGTCACATTTAGTTATTCAACACACAAAACTTTTTGTTGCAAAGGATTTTGATACTCATCTAAGTAGATTTGTTCTTTATTTGTTAGCTTGAAATATATACAATGAAAGGGGAATGTGTAAAGTTCTTAAAACTTGTTTTTAGAAGACTGTGGCTCATTATTAATATAAAGTTCTCACCAACCAGTTATTTATTAATAGCTCCAGGAAAAAGTTAAGTAGTCAGAAAGAAAAGACATCTTAAATAAAGTGGAGCATTGTTGTCATAGATATTAACAAATGATTAGTTGTGACAAGGTAGAAAATTCCTTGGTGGGGTAGAAAGTTCCTAAATTCTCTGTGAACAGCTTTTTATGCAGATGGTTAGATTCAGAGTTATGAAAAGGATGGAAGGATTTAAAAGCTGAAGAATTTGCATCTTAGCAAAAAGAATGGCATGGAACAGATCCTAATTTTAATTAATTGCGATTACCTTTTGTGTAAACTTAGATGTAAAACTAGGATACTAAAACTTCTCTGTGTTTTATCTATAAAACAGAGCTAATAGTTTTAAGTATTTCAGAGTTGTCAGGACCAAACAACATGAGTTGTGTAAAAGTGGTATTACTATAGGACCAACAAGTACCAAGAGCATCCTTGGAGCTTGAGTTGGAGGGGCAGGCACTGGGGTTGGGGGTGTTGAAGCCTAGGGCTGCTGAAGTCATTTGGCAGTGGAGCAAGTCCAGAGATTGAATCCTCAGAGAAGGCCTGGAGCCTGGTGCTATGGGAAATAGCCTGATATGAAGGCAGGCTTAGAAGCTGAGCCCACCAGTACTGGCAGAGAGTTTGGGGCCACAGGGACATGCCCAGCACTATTACTAGGGTGGGCTGAGTGTTCAGGTCCAAGGCAAAGTCTAGTACTCAGTTCCCTCTCCTTCTCTGAAGTGGATGCTATCTCTCTCCACATTTGTGCAGTTTGGGACTGAGGGAGGCGTGACATGAGTAATGTAAATCTGTCCTTCCAACACACTCGAATGCCTATCTTCTTATCTCTGTGCTACACACAGGTGCTGTAATCTTTCATCTGGTGTTCTTAACTCATGCATGGGTAGCTGTTCAAATTGATGTTTCTTTGGGCAGATGAGTACTAGAAAGTCTTGTTCTGCCATTGTGCTGATATCCAGCTCCTCACATTTCAATTAATTAATTAATCTTTTATTAAATCATAAACACATAGATCATGTATACATTAATGCATTTATGGAGTAAAATGTACCATTTCATATAGAATTAGGAATGCTTAAAAGAAAAAAAAACAAAAAAGAAAAAAAAAAGAATTAGGAATGCTTATATCACACTGGTTAATATATACCTCATCTCATTTACTTAATTATTGTATTAAGACAATTATACTCTATATGAATAGATCTGACACATACCCTTGCATTATGCACCATAGGTGTGATCTCACCATTCATC
>CAUYON010028722.1:0-33577 GCA_963573935.1 Arctocebus calabarensis
TTGTGGCAGGCACCTGTAGTCCCAGCTACTTGGGAGGCGGAGGCAGGAGACTCGCTTGAGCCCAGGAATTGGAGGTTGCTGTGAGCTGTGATGCTACAGCACTCTATCCAGGGTGACAGTTTGAGGGTCTGTCTCAAAAAAAAACACAAACTCTCTCTGAAGTGACTTAAGCAGTAGACAGAGGTGGTCTGAGTGGTACGGGGAATAACTTGTGTTGAAACCCTGAAGCAGAAAACTGTTCAGCAGGTTCCAGAACAAAGAGGAGGTCAGCAAGACATGAGAGTAGCCAGGAGCAAAGGAGACAGGCCAGGCAGAAGGCTCACCACATTCTTACCTTATTCAGAAACACGGTTTACCCTATTACTTACTGATTACTCTCACAAAGGAATTGTTTTCCAGTACCTTTCACTGTAAATATGAGGAAGTGAACATTACAGGGTAAATGCACTTGGCTGTTTACAAAATCGTGCCATGGCAAAAAGGGTCCAACCTTTCTTTTCCCAAATTCGTTTATGGGGTTCTTGCCCGTTACCTCCACCTTGAACTCCGTAAGCCCTGTAATTAGCCGAAGTGGCGCTCCTGTTCCCAGAGAAGTTCTGGGGACACACTGGCTTGCTTTCTCTAGCCGCACGCAGTACGCTGAAGTTAAAACCAACTACAAATTGACTTGTTCAAAGAAGTGAAAACGTGACTCGTGTTAATAGATATCTTCAAGCTCTTTTCCAGGTACTTCCTGAAAAGTACTGTCTTTAGTTGCAGCTGATAAAATCCAAACTGTCTACAGCAGAGGAGGAGGAGGAGGAAGAGAAGGAGGGCGCCTTGGTCCTAACCGTGTCGCCGGAGGGAATGACAACCCCAGCCCAAGTGCCGGGTTCCTCAGGGGCGGGGGAGCGGCAGGGGCCTCGCAGCCTAGTCGCCACGCTCAGGCCCGGGTGGAGTCCCTGCTCCCTCTCCGGCGCCCCGCCTGAGGCGCCATCCCCGGCACCGTCCCGCACGCGCGGGAACCTCGGCCCCGGCTCGCATACGCCCGGCCGCGCCTCCGGCTGCCGCGCTGGGCGCTCTGCGGTAGCCCGCGAGCCCTCGCGTGCGTGCAGCGCGCCGTTCGGCCAGAACTCGGAGTTTAATCACACACAAACGGCGTCCGGCTTCCTGTCCTCATCCCCCCTCCCGCCCCGCTTCCCTTGCCCCTCCCTCTCCCCAGCCCGACCCACCCGCCCGCTCCCCCACCCCCGATCCCTCGGGTCTCGGGATGGGGGGGCGGTGAGGCAGGCACAGCCCCCCGCCCCCATGGCCGCCCGTCGGAGCCAGAGGCGGAGGGGGCGCCGGGGGGAGCCGGGCACCGCCCTGCTGGCCCCGCTCGTGCTGGGCCTGGGCCTGGCGCTGGCCTGCCTTGGCCTCCTGCTGGCCGCGGTCAGCCTGGGAAGCCGGGCATCGCTGTTTGCCCAGGTGAGGCCCCGCTGCACGCCCCTCCCTGGGCACATGAGGAGCGGAGACTGCAAAGAAGCCGCTGGGGACCGGGAGGGCTGAGGACAAGGGCACCAGAGGATGGGTGGAGGGCGAGGTGTCAGGTGAAGGACAGGGTGACGCTGCCTCCTTCCCAGCAGGAGCCTTCCCAGGGGGAGCTGGTGGCAGAGGAGGACCAGGACCCTCTGGTGAGTGGGTGTGTGGGCGCGGTCTGCAAGCTGCGGGGCAGGGAAAGTGCACTGGGTGTGCATGAGGATGTGCACGCCTGGTGTTTGTCCGGGTGTGGGGGGGACAGAGAGGGTGTAAGGGGGCTTCTGCTGGGCTTGTGCCATCTGAGTCTGAAGTGTTTATTGGCTGTGCCTAACGTGGGAGTGTGAGATATGTGAGCCCTGGAAGAGGGATGCTGTTGTGTACAGGGTGTGTGCATGCTGAGGGTGGGTGGGGTGTATGTGATGTGTCAATTGAGTACAGGGTCTGCATCGGTTGGGGGAAGCGGAGAAGGTGTGAAGGTGGTGAGGACAGGGCCTCATCCCCAGCACCTTGCCTGCCCCTTGGCCCTAGCCAAGGGGCGCGATTTGTCCCGAAGACTTCTGTGCTTATTGCTGGCTGGTGGCTCTCCTGACAGGCCCTGTCTGTCTCAGTTTATGACTCTGATGTCCTTGGTTGAGCCCTGCCCTAATTCCCCTAGGAACTGAATCCCCAGACAGAGGAAAGTCAGGATCCCGTGCCTTTCCTGAAACAATTAGTCCGGCCTCGCAGAAATGGTGAGCATCTCTCTATCCCAACCTCAGGAATACAGTAGTGGCCAGTCTGTACTGTCTTCTGGATTCATTGTTGCTTTTGTTGATCAGAACAGTCCCATAAAGTGAGCAGAGCAAAACCATTATCCTCAGAGAGAAACTGACACACGTGGAGTGACAGGAGGTTCAGAGACATGCAGCTAACCACTCTGACCTAGGAGTTCTGGCCCTCCCTCTGGAGGGATATGTTTCTTCAGACCCTATCCTATTTCTTTTTTTTTTTTAATGAGACAGAGCCTCAAGCTGTCACCCTGGATAGAGTGCTGTGGCATCACAGCTCACAGCAACCTCCAATTCCTGGGCTCGAGCGAGTCTCTTGCCTCTGCCTCCCAAGTAGCACACACCACAGGCACCCGCCACAACGCCCAGCCATTTTTTTTTTTTGGTTGCAGCCGTCATTGTGGTTTGGCAGGCCCAGGCTGGATTCGAACCCGCCAGCTCAGGTGTACATGACTGGCACCTTAGCCCATCATATTTTGATATTGATTGTCAAAACCAAAATACTTAGGACTCTTTATCTGTTTAAAGGTAATTTACCATTAACTATTAATTTTTGAAACTCATAATTGGTTTATGAAACAGATCTATTTATGTAGCATTCTACTTTTGAGTGGACTGAATACAATACAATGAATGGGCATTCTTCTAGATGGCAGGGATATAGCACTGAATAAAATGTCCCTACCCTTATGAAATTTTCATTCTAATGGCTTGAGAACATTTAGTGCAGCTCTACTTCTTAACACTTATTCTGCTTCTCCATATTTTCACGGCTCTTTTACTTACGTACTAACAAAAAGACTGTAGTAGCTGGATGCCCATAGGTCAGTGGTTAGGGCACTGGCCACATGCACCGGGGCTATTGGGTTTGAACCCAGCCCGGGCCGGCTAAACAAACAAATAAAAAAATAGCTGAGTCGGCTAGGCACCTGTGGCTCAACGGAATAAGGCGCCAGCCATGTACACCTCAGCTGGCAGGTTCGAATCCAGCCTGGGCCCACCAAATAACAATGACGGCTGCAACCAAAAAATGGCTGGGCGTTGTGGCGGGCGCCTATAGTCCCAGCTACTTGGGAGGCGGGAGACTTGCTTGAGCCCAGGAATTGGAGGTTGCTGTGAGCTGTAATGCCACAGCACTCTATCCAGGGTGACAGCTTGAGGCTCTGTCTCAAAAAAGAAAAAAAAAGCTGAACCTTTTCGTGGGTACCTGTATTCCCAGCTATTAGGGAGGCTGAGGCAAGAGAACCACTTGAGCCCAAGAGTTTAAGGTTGCTGTGAGTTGTGATGTCACTGTACTCTACAGGGGGTGACAAATAAGACTCTGTCTCAATTAAAAAAAAAAAAGCTTTAGCTGTCTTCAAATTCTGGTTTGTAGCCACCTAAGTAACTGATTTTAGACCTGAAATCAGGGAAGTAACAAAGGAGTCTGAGTTGGTAAAAACTGCACTTTGGGTAAAACCCAGAACCTACTGGAGCACCATAAAACGCAGTCAGAATCTCTGACAACCAGCTGGGTGCAGTGGCTCACTCCAGCAATCCCAGCACTCTAGGAGGCCGAGGCAGGTGGATCACCTGAGCTTGGAAGTTCGAGACTAGACTGAGCAAAAGCGAGACCCTGTCTCTACCAAAAAACCAGAAAAACTAGCAGGCTATAGTGGTTCATGCCTGTAGTCCAAGCTACTTGGGAGGCAAACACAAAACGATCACTTGAGCTCAAGAGCTGGACATTGCTATGAGTTATATCACAGCACTCTTCTTAGAGCAGTGGTTCTCAACCTTCCTAATGCTGCAACCCTTTAATACAGTTCCTCATGTTGTGGTAACCCCCAACCATAAAATTTTTGTGGCTACTTCATAACTGTAATTTTGCTACTGTTATGAATCATAATGTAAATATCTGATATGCAGGATGTATTAGGCGACCCCTGTGAAAGGGTCATTCAATCCTCAAAGGGGTTGAGACGTGCTAATTTAGAGTGACAGAGTTAGACTGTCTCGACCAAAAAACAAACAAAAAAGAGACAACCAATGCGCCCATCCAAATCACTTCAAAAAGGCAAATAAACTTTTACTTTGACCACATCAAAAGACCCTACCTGTTTCTAAGTATTTTTCAAAATCAGTTATTTTAAATAAAATATGCCCTCATTTTTGAGCAGAATTTAACTTCTTTTAAAAGAAATTTCACGGAAAATCCCTGATAATACATACAATTCAATTTGAGATAGGAGAGGTTGGACTGCTCCCACATCCTTAGTACATGAGATACCTCCAAGGATATTTCAGAAACATCTGAAAGTCACTGCCCTAGATAACTGTGTTATAAAAAACAACAATTTTGGGTAGCGCCCGTGGCTCATCGAGTAGGGTGCCGGCCCCATATACCGAAGATAGACCGGTCTTGGCCGAACTGCAAAACAGGAAAATAGCCGGGCATTGAGGTGGATGCCTGTAGTCCCAGCTATTCGGGAGGCTGAGGCCATAAAATCGCCTAAGCCCAAGAGTTGGAGGTTGCTATGAGCTGTGTGATGCCATGGCACTCAAGTGAGACTCTGTCTCTACAAAAACAAACAAAAAACAAACACAATTTTTTTGTTTAAGTATTTAGATTTAAGTAAATCTAAGACTTCCTACATGGTATAAAATACCATGATTTAACTGATAGTGAGACGTTTCACAAACATTTTCCCGAGCCTTCATTTTTCCTATCTATAAAATGTTGACAATATAATTAGCAGTAGTCATTTCTGAATTTTGGCCAGATACAGTAAGACAGTATGCATTATCATGTCTGTAGATCTTAATTTCAAGCTAATTATATCTCATGCTGTCTATAAATCAATACTATCATGTATCTTTTCCCCAGATCACTACAAATTACTAAGGAATAATTTTTTTTTTTAATTTCAGGTTAATGAGAAGGTACAACCAGGTCACAGTGCTTGAATTTGTTAGGTAGAGTCCCTCTCTTAGTTGTGTCCCGCACCAAAAGGTGTGCCATAATCCCCTACATTATGCCCATTAAGTAGGAGCACCCAACCCTCCCCTCTCCCCCAACTTGAATTGAAATGAGTTTTCCTCCGTGGTCGTGAATTACTAGCATTGGTTTCATATCAGTATTGAGTACACTGGATATTTGCTTCTTCATTCTTGTGATACTTTACTAAGAATGTGCTTCACCTCCATAAAGGTTAATACAAAAGATGTAAAGTCTTTTATGGCTGAATAGTATTCCATAGTGTGTGTGTGTATGTGTGTGTGTGTGTGTGTGTATAAAATCTCAATCACAGCTTGTTAATCCATTCCTGGGTTGGTTGGCATTAAGGCATTAAGGTTGTTTCCATGTTTTGGCGATTGTAAATTGAGCTGCGATAAATACTCTAGTGCTAATGTCCTTAAGATAAAAGGATTTTTTCCTACCGGGTAGATGCTTAGTAGTGGGACTGCAGGGTCAAATGGGAGATCTAATTTGAGATCTTCGAGGATTCTCTGTATTTCTTTCCAAAAAGGCTGTATTAGTTTGCAGTCCCAACAACAGTGAAAAAGTGGTCCCCTCTTTCCACATCCACGCTAGCACCTGCAGCTTTGGGACTTTGTGATACAGGCAAATGTTACTAGAGTTCAGTGACATCTCAAGCTGGTTTTGATTTGCATTTCTCTGATGATTAAGGATGATGAGCCTTTCTTCACGTTTGTTAGCCACTGTCTGTCTTCCTCAGAGAAGGCTCTGTTCATGTCTCTTGCCCAGTGATAGATGGGATTGTTTGCTCTCTTTTTATGATTAATTTGAGTTCTCTATAGATCCTAGTTATCAAACTTTTGTCAGATTTTAAAAATATCTTTTCCCATTCTGAAGGTTGTCTACTTGCTTTTCATTATTGTGTCCTACTAGAAAAAAATTTTTAAAGCACTTCAATATCTTCATCTTTCCTCAAGGAAGACATAAGATATGTACCCCTCAGAAATAACGTATTGGAGGTGAAAATGATAACTCAGCTGAAAGAGGATGCTGTCTGCACAGTGAATAGAACAGGGAGAAACCAAGTGTGTCAAAAGGAGGTAAAGAGTATTCTAATAAGTAGGAAAATAATCCAAACCTTTGAAGTATGGTTACTGCCTAAGCTGTAAGAAATATTCATGTTTCTTATAAAAATAATTAGCCAAAACTAATGATCCTAATTTTGCTCTTCATCTTACCTCCTCCGATCAATTATTAGATTAAGAATTGGTTATGGAAAAAAAAAAAAAAAAGAATTAGTTAGGGAAGCCGAGCACGGCGGCTCACACCTATAATCCTAGTGCTCTGGGAGGTTGAAGTGGGTGGACTGCGTAAGCTCAGGAGTTCAAGACCATACTCAGGAGGCTGAGACAAGAGAATCCTCTGAGCCCAAGAGTTTGAGGCTTCTGTCAGCTTGTCCTGGCACACTACCAAGGATGACAAAGTGAGACTCTGTCTCAAAAAAAAAAAAAAAAAAAAAATTGTTTTTGGGAGACTAATAAAGGTAAAATGTTATAGGAGCACTTTTATGAAACTGAATTTCCATTATTCCATACTAAATGTCAATTATGAATGTAAGTTTTAGAAATTACACTTTCCATCTCCAAATGCTTCATATAAAAGTCCAACCTCTTTATAAAGAAAAGCCAGGGAATACATTTCTATACATTCTTTTTCATTTGTTTTTTAAGAAATGGAGTCTCACTATGTTGCTCAAGCTGGACTTCAACCCTTATGCTCAAACAACCCTGCCTCCCACCTCAGTCTTTTGACTAGCTGGCACAAGAGGCACAGGCTTTTGCTAAATAATGTAAAAGATTTGTTAAGTCATATTCTGCTGGAAGACACAGATCATAGGCACAAGGTTGGGGAAATTAAAGGGCAATCTTCAGTTGTACAAAAAAGAGAAAGCATTATAAAATCAAGTTATAATTTATTTTCATTCTTCATTTAATATGTAAAAAGAAAACAAATACACATCTTCAACATAGAGGTGTGAACTATTATGCACCATGCAAAAAAAGCATCTGTTCTATAGGAATTGGTTGCTAAAGAAGTCATAACTCTGTAATTACAAGCTATTTGTACACAGGGTCAACTGTTATAAACAGCACTTTTTTTCTTTGCAACAGATCCTCAAGCTGTCACCCTGGATAGAGTGCTGTGGCATTACAGCTCACAGCAACCTCCAATTCCTAAGTTCAAGCAAGTCTCCTGCCTCCACCTCTCAAGTAGCTGGGACTACAGGCACCCGCCACAACGGCTTTTGGTTGCAGCCGTCATTGTTGTGTGGTGGGCCGGGCTGGATTCGAACCCGCCAACTCAAGTATACGTGGCTGGCGTCTCAGCGCATTGAGCCACAGGCGCCGAGCCTAAACAGCACTTTTTAATAATAAGTTATAAGGCTGTCACACAATGGATGATTTTTAAGTACCAGTTTTTTTGTTTTTGAGATTTTTGAGACAGAGTCTCACTATGTCACCCTCAGTAGAGTGTCATGGTGTCACAGCTCACAGCAACCTCAAATTCTTGGGCTTAAGTGATTCTCTTGTCTCAGCATCCCAAGTAGCTGGGACTACAGGTGCCTGCCACAGTAACTGGCTATTTTTGTTGTTGTAGCTGTCGTTGTTTGGCAGGACCAGGCTGAGATTGAACCCTCCAGCCTCCGTGTATGTGGCCAGTGCTGTAACTGCTGAGCTACAGGCACCGAGATGATTTTCAAGTTTTTTTTTTTTTGAGACAGAGCCTCAAGCTGTCACCCTGGATGGAGGGCCGTGGCATCACAGCTCACAGCAACCTCCAATTCCTGGGCTCAAGCGAGTCTCCTGCCTCTGCCTCCCAAGTAGCTGGGACTACAGGCGCCTGCCACAACGCCCGGCCATTTTTTGGTTGCAGCCATCATTGTTGTTTGGTGGGCCTGGGCTGGATTCGAACCTGCCAGCTCAGGTGTACGTGGCTGGCGCCTTAGCCCGTTGAGCCACAGGCGCCGAGCTGATTTTCAAGTTCTTAAGGACCCCAATCTGTGACAACTCTGGAGTCTCACAAAGTCCTTTAGCTAGTTCTCAAGACTCTGCTTAAATTCTGTTAACGGGAGGGGAGCTTGACAAAATTGGGGTGGTCTTTTCTCACAACTTGGAAGCTAATGCTGCCTCCCAACACTCCCCCCAAAATAGTAATAATCAATTCTGTTAAGAGGTTCATTACTTAATCTTATGTTTAGGTATGTCCCTTTTGTTTAACATGACAAAGGATTAGGCACTCCCTGCAGAGTAGAAAACATGCTAGACAATTAGATCAGAAAATCTGGTCTGGCTTGGCACCTGAAGCTCAAGCGGCTAGGACACCAGCCATATACGTTGGAGCTGGTGACTTCGAATCCAGCCCAGGCCTGCCAAACAATGACAACTATAACCAAAAAAAAAAAAAAAATAGCTGGGCGTTGTGGTGGGCACCTGCAGTCCCAGCTGCTTGGGAGGCTGAGGCAAGAGGATCGCTTAAGGCCAAGAGTTTGAGGTTGCTGTGAACTGTGACACCACGATAGCTTGAGACTGTGTCTCAATAAAAAAAAAAAAAGGCACGGCACCCTTAGCACAGTGGTTACAGTGCCAGCCAATGCACCAAGGTTGGTGGGCTCAAACCTAGTACAGGCCGGTTAAACAACAATGACATCTGCAAGAAAAAGAATAGCCAAGTGTTTGGCGGGTACCTGTAGTCCCAGTTACTTGGGAGGCTGAAGCAAGAGAATCACTTGAGCCCAAGAGTTGGAGGTTGCTGTGAGCTGTGATGCCACAGCACTCTACCAAGGACAACATAATAAGACTCTGCCTCACCAAAAAAACCACAAAAACCACTAAAATTTGTTCTCAGTTTCAAAAGACCTGAGAGATTTTCAGTAATCCACTTAATAAGGCTGTTGGATAAGGGAACTTACAGAATCATGGTAAAAAATAAATGTGTTATAGACATTATGAAATGCGAAACCCAAGGGTGAAGACCTATTTTTATTACTAATGCCATACCTGAAGAATGTAACAAGTCAAAGTCTTGCTGTGGCTGGTCTTAAAGTGTTCAAAAATTTTAAAAATAAAAATTCTGCCTTTTTGTTAATCTTGTTCTCAAAATTTATCTGAGGTGATCATTTAAACATTAAATAAAATTACATTAACTTCAATTTTTATACTATAGTAAACAAGGAGAATCAAAGTATACTACAATTGGATTTTATAGATTTCAAATCCATTATAACACAGTAGAAAATAATTACATAAACTTTGGGCTGGGCATGTGTGCTCACGCCCACAATCCTAGCACTGTGGGAGGCTGAGGTGGGTGGACTGCTTGAGCTCAGAAGTTCAAGACCAGCCTGAGCACGAGCAAGACCACATCTCTAGTAAAAACAAAAACTAGCCAAGTATAATGGCAAACACCTGTATTCTCAGCTACTAGGGAGGCTGAGGCAAGAGGATTGCTCAAGCCCAAGAGTTTGAAGTTGCTGTGAGCTGTGATGCCACGGCACTGTACCCAGGTTGACAGTTAAGACTCTATCTCGGCTCGGTGCCTGTGGTTCAACAGGCTAAGGCGTCAGCCACGTACACCTGAGCTCGCGGGTTCGAATCCAGCCTCAGGGCCCGCCAAACAACGACGGCTGCAACCAAAAAATGGCCGGACGTTGTGACGGGCGCCTGTAGTCCCAGCTACTTGGGAGGCGGAGGCAAGAGACTCACTTGAGCCCAGGAATTGGAGGTTGCTGTGAGCTGTGATGCCACAGCACTCTATCCAGGGTGACGGTTTGAGGCTCTGTCTCAAAAAAAAAAAAGACTCTATCTCAAAAATAAACAAACAAATCTTTAAAAAGTAGATAGAAGAGAGTTTATTATCTGTCATAGTCCTAACTCAAGTGCTCAGAAACTAGATTTTTTTGACTGTGGTAATATACTTTCTTTTAAAAAGGCTTTCCCCCCCCTTTAACATAATATAGTTTCAATTTTTTCCCACTGGGAAGACATAGGTGTTTCCTCTGCATATGCCTTGATACATATCTCTTTGAAGTATGTCCTTAATTTAACTCTTCCTATCAACAAAGAAACCACTCATTTAGGCATCTTTAACTAAAGACTCATTGCTTCTGAAAAGGCAAGTCAGAAATCTTTTCTTCATTTCAGTCATTTTTGGCAAAATCAGAAATAAAACCAGTTCAAGGTCTGGTCATCATTCAGCTCCCCAACACCGTCAGAAGCAACCGTAAAGGGAAGCGATTATAATCATTTCTACCAAATCAAAAAGTTGGGGAATCAAATCCTTTGGTCCCTTTACATAGGTCTATCATAATGTGCTTTACCTTATAAATTAAGATGATGATACTCTAAAATCAACGTCCATCTCTGCGGACACAGAATCTCAAGTAAGCTTTATATTATTAGGAGTCAGCAATATAGATGAAATTTTAAGTAATAACACTACTTTCAAATTAAGCTGTACAGATTTAAGTATTTACCATTTTCCCTACTGCCTGCACAATATAACTATGCACAAATCTAAACAATAGTGTGTACTATTCTGGACAAAAGTCTACTCTGTTTAACAATAAAGGAAACTATTAATACTTTACTAACAATAAAGGAAACTGTTCATACTTCAAAAACGAATTATACTGGCTGGGCATAGTGGCTCACACCTGTAATCCTGTAGAGCTCTGGAAGGCAAGTGGATTGCTTGAGCTCAGGAGTTTGAGACCAGCCTCAGCAAGAGGAGCAAGACTCTGTCTCCTCTAAAGCAGAAAAACTAGCCATGTATAGTGGTGCACACCTGTAGTCCCAGCTACTTGGGAGGCTAAAGTAAGAGGATTGCTTAAGCCCAAGAGTTTGAGGTTGCTGTGAGCTACGATGATGCCACAGCACTACCCAGGGCAACACGGTAAGATTCTGTCTCAAGAAAAATAAAAATGGGGGCAGCGCCTGTGGCTCATCGAGTAGGGTGCTGGCCCCATATACCGAAAGTGACAGGTTCAAACCCACCCTCAGCTGAACTGCAAAACAGAAAAATAGCCAGGCGTTGTGGTGCACACCTGTAGTCCCCGCTTCTCGGGAGGCTGAGGCAACAGAATCACCTAAGCTCAGGAGTTGGGCGTTGCTAATGAGCTGTGACACCACAGCACTCTACCAAGGGTGATAAAAGTGAGATTCTGTGTCTACAAAAAAAAAAAAAGAAAAAGAAAAAGAAAAATGAATTGCATTACTTCTCAACTAAAAGTGCAAATGCTATATAACTACCTTTGCATTCCAAATAAATGCTTTTTAAAAAATTGCTCTGGGCTCGGCGGCTGTGGCTCAACGAGCTAAGGCACACCTAAGCTGGCGGGTCCGAATCCCACCCGGGCCCGCCAAACAACAATGATGGCTGCAACCAAAAAAAATGGCCGGGCGTTGTGGCGGGCGCCTGTAGTCCCAGCTACTAGGGAGGCAGAGGCAGGAGACTCGCTTGAGCCCAGGAATTGGAGGTTGCTGTGAGCTGTGATGCCACAGCACTCTGTCCAGGGTGACAGCTTGAGGCTCTGTCTCAAAAAAAAAAAACTGCTCTGAAGACTGGAAAAGAGCATAAAACAAAACATATCAACTACTTCTCAGAGGAAACCCATTATTGTAGATTTAAATCAACTTAAATAAAAGATAATGAATGCAGATCCCTCCTACTCACAAGTGTCTAAATAACTATTAATAATTTGACTAAGAATTAAGACTTCATCAAGTAGTTCATTACTATAGCACACCAGTAATCAAACGATAGATTTAATAAATACGTACAGTTCCAGAAAGGACATCATGGGGGCAACAGTTGAGAAGGTGACTCTTGCATACTCTGTCATCACTGAATTTGATTCGCTGACGAGTAGTATCTCCTGTAATATAGAAAAGTTAATAACATTCAAGGTTAGACAACAGGAAAGCATTTATTTTCTGCGAGCCCTACTATCCCTAGCTTTGTATGTGTGGCTACTACACACACATTTATATAAAGCTCAAGAAGGATTAGTTCTTTATATAACATCCTATAGAAAAACTATTTTAGACAACATGCAGTTGCAGTAAGTCTACTGCACATGTAATTCAAATAGTCAAAGTAGGAAAGCAATGCATTCTGTTAAATAGAGTACTTCAGAAAAGCACAGGCTTTTAGAGCAGGAATGGACCTTAAAGATTACCAAGTCCAACTCCTTCATACTGCAGGTGAGAAAACTGAGGCCCCAAGAGGTTAAATGACTTACAGCAGACCCACTAGGAGAGTTTCTACTGGTATACACTGTTCCCTTCTTGATAAGCATTGATATATTTTATAATTGTTTACAATAAATGAAAAACATAAAAAGTAATCTTGCAAACATTGCATACACACTGCGAATCCCCACTGAACCCCAGACGCCATTTCTTCCACTATTTTGTTCCAGCTGAAGTGTCTCCCTTTTGCTGCTGGGAGGAGTTAAGAGAGGGTAGAATAATGCATTTAAGAGCGTACAAACCTGGAAGAAGGACTTACACACCAGTCAAACAAAGGCACATTGCCTACATGAAACGTTAACTTTAATGCCTCCAAAGGTTCCATATCTCCAAGTTTTATGTAGTCTATGCTATATACTGCCAAACTGGGTACATTTAAATTCACTCTGTCTTCATATAACACAATACACCTCCTAAGCAACTTAAGTATCCAACCTGTTCATCAAATATGGCTATCTGTTCAAAAACTCTGAAGAGTCTAAGAAAAAGAAAAGTAACTAGCACTAATAACAAAATACAGATGTTAGTTACAATTTTTTTGCTTAGAATCTCTTTGGAAAAACAAAAGAAAAACTGAGAGGATGTTTGCTCTTTCTATACAGAATGATTAAGCCCTAAGAAATGTAGGTGTTTTATTTTAGCCTTAAATTGATACCACTAGTGAATGAAAACCTACTGGTGAATTACTGAAGCAAGAACTATTGACACCAAAAGATATTGTAAATACCTCCATACTTCACATGATGCCTGGAGCACTCCAAAAACTTTCATCTAGAAGTGATTCAATCATTTAAATTTAATGTCTATATTTCCATATGTCAATAACAAAAAGGGTTAAAACTTTACCCCTTCATGTGGTCTTATATTGAAGAGCTGAACTAAATTCAACTAAATACTGTCTTTTAATAGATGGGGTAAGATTTTGTTCAAATTGTTTTAACATGGTTAAAAAGATTTAAAAAGAACATTCTAATTTATAACCAGGGTATATGACGTTTTAAGAACAGCAATTTACAACTAAAATGATAGCTTCAGAGCAGTTCAACAATAGGTTTTCTAGAAGCTAGTCTCTAGTAGTTTATTTTTGACATGACTTGGAATAATCCATTTAGTGTTCACGCCTGCTACTATAATAAAGGTTATTTTGATGGTCCTTTTTTCCTTTTAAACACAACTGCTTTTGTTCCACATTCATTAACACATCTGAAAAGTTAGTGATAACTCACGGCTCGGCGAATGCGGGGCCTTTCTGACACTCCCTTGCAGACTGAAGTAGGCAGGCATAGATACATTGAACCTTTACAAATAAAACAAGGGGCCAGATTGTTCAGTTTGTATAGAATAGACTCTGCCAGCAATTTCAATACAGCATCTAGAAGTACATGTTGACTGTAAAGATTCTCGTATAGGAAAACAAAAGTGAACAAAATCAGGGTGTTTTCTTTTAAAATACTGGCTTAACAAGTGTAACCCCAGATAAAAATATGACCATGGGTAAAAGTCCAAGGCTGGAGCTCTGGAAAGTGGTCCTTGGGCCAACTGGGGTTTTTGTTTCTTTAAAAAGTATATTTCATTCAGGATCTTGGAAAGAAAAACAAGTATATTTCAAGACTTTGGTGAGGGCCCCAGGCTCATGTTAGAATGGCATTATGATAAGCTTACACCAGACTGGCAGCTTTTAGCTTCCTACTAAGGAAAAAATAATTTTGCTTTAAATCTATACCCTAATTATGTTAAGAAATTCAAAAAATGATAAAATTTTAAAAGTTGGGAAAAAAGAAAAAGAAGAAAAACACAAACCCTTACGTACCTAGAAGTCCCCTTGCTATAAGTATTTAAGCTTTTTGGTAATGTAATAGCAGTGTCATTTCATTGCTTTGTTAAACTAATGGCTCAGGCCCTCAGACATAATCAAGATTCAAACATTTTATCAAGTTGAGTGACTATTTTTGCTTAAATGATATTAAATTAAAAATTAAAGTTTTTGTATTCTAAAGACATAGGATCAGGTAAAATGTGATTAATTCTAAATATGACTATAAAAAATCACCAAGTATTCCTGGTGAGTTTTTAAAATTTTTATGGATATATAATAATTGTATGTATTCTCCCTGGCAAGCTTTTAAAAACAAGAATGTTTCTATAAATGCAAAAAAGCACTTAAAATAACTGCTCACTGCAAATGAATGGGTATTCCATAAATACTTGATAATTGTAGCAAACACAACAAATAACAGCTATCAAATATCAGCTATTATAGAACTCCATAAAAGAAAGAAATTTTTAAAAACCCTAATAATTTAAGATTTGGAAATCTCTGAAAGAAAACAGCAACTAAGTATCTGTTTATTGCTATTTTAACTCTCTATTTAAGGGATTTTAAGGTTGATATTTTAAACAATTTGGCTACATATCCATGCAGTATTTATAAATGTACTTGGGCTTATGTCATGAAAGTGTAATTTTGCTAAGGCAACAAAGAATTTTGAAATAAAAACAGATATTTTTGGTTTCTGTCAAGATATCTGGCCCAAACCATGTTTTTCAAAATAAATTGATAGAAGAATATCTATTTATAAATTTTAAAAAAAGGATTGCAATTAGGGAATATGAACCAATCTCCTTATAATACAAAGAATTATTTTATGAACTCAAAGTACTTTACCTTTGGCTTTTGTGGGAGTGTTACAAAAATAACCTAAATTACGGGGAAAAAACTGCCCTGTTACAATGTACGATGACATTGGATCCAAATTATAGAATCAAACCTATTAATGACCATATCCTCTGTACTAGGCAATGGAATTACAAAGAGGCATATAAGACAAGCTCTCTACCCTCAAGAAGCCCTTGATTTTGCTAGAGAAGATAGTCATATAAATGAGTAAGTAATAATACAAGATAACATGATCCAAGTGCCAAATGAGTGTTTTAATTAGGTAGTACTTGAGGAATTCTAAGACTGGAATGACCACCAAGAGTGGAAAGGTTGGGAAAGGCTTCATATGATAAGTAGAAGCCAAAATTTGAAGGAAAGACAGAACTTAGACCAAAGAAGACAAAAGAGCTTTCCAAACCGGAATAAAGCTTACAGAGGCAAAAGGTTTGGGGAACAATAAGTAAACCGTATCTGGCTTTGGCAAATGGCTTTATGGAGGGGAACAGCAAAGTTGGGGCCAGAATAACATATGTTGGGTAAAATTTGATTTCTTAAATATTTTTCCTTTTTTTAATCTAGATTTTTAGTAACAAAACATTAGAACAATAGAGCAGAGATTAGACCAAATGATTTCAGTCAACAACAAAAATGTCATACCTATAAATACACAGAGGAGGTCTCTCTGTCTTTAAGCTCCACAACAGTTAATTAAGCTTTGCATACAACTGCATAGCCAAGTTTTTTTAAATTAGAAACTTGATTTAGGGCCAGTTACCACGGTTCACACCTGTAACCCTAGCACTCTGGGAGACTGAGGTGGGAAGATCACTTGAGCTCTGGAGGTCCATACCAGCCTGAGCAAGAGTGGGACCTTAACTCTATTTTAAAAAATGTAGAAAAATTAGCCAGGTATTTTGGTGGGCACCTGTAGTCCCAGCTACTCCAGAGGCTGAGGCAGAAGGGTTGCTTGATCAAGCCCAGGAGAACGGAGGCTGCTATGAGGCCATTGCACTCTATATCAGGCAACAGAGTGAGAGACTGTCACAAAAAAAAAAAAAAAGGAAGGAACGAAGAAAGAAACTTAATTTAGAACTTTGGCAAGGTGACACATTTTTCATTTTAAGAGAAGCATCAAATTTTCTATTAATATTTCCTACCAAACAACTATCTTCAAAGTAACAACTCTCTTATCTCCCTCTTCCTTCAATCCCTTCATCAGTTTCATGAATTGTATGTAACATTTGAGAACACTTGAGTCACAGGTAAACAATAAAACTAGGATGCAAACTATATTTCTCTCTAGTTCCTTCACCAATGTAATAGAGCCTAAGATGGTACTGAAGTAGTCAGTTTCATTCAGGGTATAAGGACAGGTCATTCTAAAAAGAGGTTTCTTGTCCAAACCGTACTCAAATATTACTATACTCCCCTTCAATCTCTTGGGAGGGAAAAATAAGCCCACTGTAATTGCTAACACTCGCCATTTTATGGTCCTGCCTTTTCTGAAACTGATTTAAACTTAAATGTTAGTAGTAACACCTAAAACTTTAGCCTAAGTGGTATCTGACATCATTTTATATGGTGCATGCTATTTTCCCAATATCCACCCTTCCCTCCCCGAGTACTACCCACCCATCCCGCCCATACAAACAAGAAATCAAATCAACTTTTATAGATTTAGTTGCTATTTTAAAAACATCAAAATTTTACTTTACCCATTCTCTCCGATGCTCCCTGTATTTTTTTAAGCTGTGAGTGGATGACCATGCTATGTGATCAACAACTGTGAAGGCTAAGCAAAAGTGAACTGAGTTTAGTATTGTAATTTCAAAAGAATCTTCAAGTTTGTAATTGACATATTTAAGGGTATGCAGAATCCTATTTTACTGCATATTATCAGGCATTAATGGCAAGCAATTTACAAAAACAATCAGTATTTATTTTGCACAAAATTAGCTTAGAACTTAGCTTAGGGAAAACAAAGAGGGAGGAGAAAATGCAACAGCACACAAAGCAATGGGAGTACCCCCATGTCTACACATGGGGGCAGGGGAGAGGAAGCCCTCCCATATTCTCCAGTGTGACAACCAAAGCCCTCCCCACAGGTACACATGTTAGGGGCCACCACATCACAGTTGACTTGAGAAAGGACAGGCCCCTTCACTCTAAGGTAAGATCCATAACCCTTTGGTGAAAGGAAAGCTAGATTTAGTAAGGTATAAATCTGAGAGCTTAAAGCTTCTTGTTTCCCTAACCCCTTGAATCCTCAAATGCAGAGAAATAGTCCTCCCTCTTTTTCCCTCCAATTTCCTCCCTTCATTAATTCCAACATAAGACACTAAGTGCACATAATAATGTGCGAACTATATAAAGACCCTTAGTAAATATCTAGTCTAGTCCAGGACAGAAAGAGACCATTAGAAGTGCACAATAAAACCTATGTCTCCATGTGGAACCAAGGTAAAAAATGAGTGACTACTGATACACAGTAACTACTATACTGAGAAACCAATCTGATCATTTCCACATCCTCCTCCTCGACAAACTTTCTCACCAATTCTAACTTCTCCCACCTACCTTTGTTGTTCCTTCAGAAGTCATCTTAAAATCCAACTATACAAACCCTTTTGAAATTAACCTTAAAAAAAAAACTTATTACTCCTTCGCTCTACATTCCTTTGTTAATAAATACACTCCATTTAACCCACTGTATATTTAAGCAGTTCAAAGTGTAAGGATTCATTTTATAAAAAGATTCACCACCATGTCTCAACATAATGACTAAAGATGCTCTGAAAATATGTAATATGACTTGATATATGTTAACCTTTTCAGGCATATATTTATTACATAAGGAAAGGAAACAAAAAGTACTAAACACCAAAGATGACAATGAGAAACCAATAATGGCAGTCTGCTTTCCAAATGTATCAAGTCACTTCTTTCTATCAGAACTCATAAAGTCACACTGAGTAGTAGTACCAGTTTTCTTTCCTCCAGAAAATGCAAACACAGGGTTCTATTCAGTTCAGAAAGGATACCCCTCATAATCCTTTGGTTCACATGGCCCTGAAAGTTTGTAATTACAAGTAGGTACTCATATCATTCCCACCAATAAGCCCCATGACAAGCCCAAAATTTAAAAACTGCAATGTCCATTGTAGAAGAAATTTCCAGCAAAAGTTCATTCTTGCTATATATCAACTAAGATTAATAATGTTTTTAAAATTCCAAAAATCTAGCCCATTTGTCTGTGAAAATCCATGTAACAAAATTAAAAACAATGAGACTGAGAATCAGCTTTGTTAGTAGAAGAAAAAGCTTGTAGGATCTCTAAGAACTAAGAATGGTGATGAGAAAAATGTGAGAAAAGAAATACTAGGGAAGATGGCTATGGCTCACAACTGTAATCTTAGCTCTCTGAGAGGCCAAGGCAGGAGGATTGCTTGAGCTCAGGAGTTCAAGACCACCCTGAGCAAGAGCGAAGACCCTGTCTCTTTAAAAAAAAAAAAATAACTAGCTGATGTTGTGGTAGGCACCTGTAGTCCCAGCTACTTTGGAGGCTGAGGCAACAGGATCTCCTGAGTCCAAGAGTTTGAGGGTGCTGTCAGCCATGCATGATGCCACGGTACTCTACCCAGGGTGACAGAGTGAGACTCTATCTCCAAAAAAAAAAAAGAAAATAAAAAAATGTAGTAATAGAGCAGCTACATTCCAAGGGTTCTTTTCCATCTCCTGCCCCAACCCTATCTTCTCTCTCTACAAAAGAAACTTAGTGGCTGGCAGGCATGAATAACATTACATTTCTGGGAGTACCTACTTTAGGAAATCTATTAACATATTTCTCTTCTTGGATTTAAGAGAGACATAAAAACCTGAATAAATAGTTGCTTTAAGTTCTATGAGCCCAGGATTTCAAGGTTGCAATAAGCTATAAACATACTACAGCCCTCCGGCCTGGGTAACAGAGTGGGACCCTAATCCCTAAAACAAAACAAAACAAAACAAAACACTTATTTTAACTTAAAAAATAAAGTTCTAGGCTTGGCACCTGTGGCTCAACGGGCTAAGGTGCTAAGCACGTACACCTGAGCTGGCGGGTTCAAATCCAGCCTGGGCCAGCCAAACAACAATGACAGCTGCAACCAATAAATGGCCGGGCGTTGTGGCGGGCGCCTGTAGACCTAGCTACTTGGGAAGTGGAAGTAGGAGACTCGCTTGAGCCCAGGAATTGGAGGTTGCTGTATAGCTGTGATGCCACGGCTCTCTATCCAGGGCGACAGCTTGAGGCTCTGTCTCAAAAAAACAAATAAATAAATAAATAAAAAATAAAGTTCTAAGCAATTTAAAATTCTAAGTTATATGCAATTTAAGATATATATAATAAAAGGGCAAGCATGATGGTTCACACCTATAATCCTAGCACTGGGGAAGGCCATGGCAAGAGAGCAAGAGTTCAAGACCAGCCTGAACATAGAGAAACCCCTCTTTACCAAAAAAGAAAAAGAAGATATGTCATAAAAAGTTGCAGTCTGCTAAATTATATACTTTAATACTTACTTGCAGAGCTGCAATTCTGATATTGGAACACATGTACTCTAAATATCTGGTCCCTTCTCTCTCTCTCTCTTTTTTTTGAGAAAGAGTCTCACTCTGTCACCCTCTGTCCATGGCTCACAGCAACCTCAAACTCTTAGGCTTAAGAGATCCTCTTGCCTCAACCTCCCAAGTAGCCAGGACTTATACAGGTACCCACCACAACACCCGGCTTGTTTTTCCGTTTTTAGTAGAGATGAAGTTTCGCTCTTGCTGGGGTCTCACTCTTGCACAGGCTAGCCTTGAACTCCTGAGCTCAAGTAATCCTCCCACCTTGACCTTCCAGAGTGCTAGGATTATGAGCCACTGTGCCAAGATGCTCATTCCTATCATCCAGAACTTCCTATACATAAAACTAGAAGTAATAAAAGCTATACTGTTGGCTATAAAGAAATAGCTGAAAAGAATCAAAAGAAAAAGTGATCGGCTGGTTTATCTATCAAAAAGGACAAGTTCTCACTCATTAGTAAAAGCTATATAAGCCAACTAGAGCCACCCCTCAAATCTAAAACGAAGAAATAAAAAGGGAAAAGAATTGAAAATATTAAAGGACAGAGCTGACAGACAGCCAATGATAAAGGAAACTAAAATGAAAAACAAATGAAGGAGACGTGAGCCTTAAAATTACAGAAACAACACAGCAGAAATACTGTGTCACAATGAATTAAAACCAAATTCATAGCAAGGGTTGCCTTTCGGGAAAGGACTGAGACCACGAAGGGGTACAAAAGGGATTTTATTTGTAATTGCTTTATTCACTTTTTAAAATTTGACAGAAATGTACAAAATAACATTTGTTCATTCATATAGGTGTCTGATTATTCTTTGTACTTTTAAAAACACTTTTTCCAAATCACATAGCTAAAATCAGTCACAGAAAGCATTACATAAAAATAAACGTAACTGTTTGTATGTAATTACTAGCTCCCCATTAGATTTTTGGTCCCTCTAGGATTATTTTAGCAGAAAGTGAAAAAATGACAGAAGCAAATATGTTTATAATCGCTAAGAAAAGAAAGAAAAGAAACAACTAAAGCAACTCAGCAACGTGGGGATATTAAAGAAAGTAAGATTCTATTGCTATCAACAACTATACCCTAAGGCATATTAACAAATAAATATACAGACCACTCTGTGTAGGGAAGTAGTCCCTCTAATCCCACCAGGCAAATTAAATCTGAACACAGGAATTCCACAATACTAGTACATAGATAGCTTCTAGACCCTAAGGTGAATCAATTACTAGTGCAAGCAAGCATGCTCTACTGTTTCCCTGTTATAATGCAGAACCACAGCCCTCCATGCTTCTCTTTGACAACCAGCTTTTCTCACAGACAGGTATCTTTTCACATTCCCATTATGAAATTAGTTAGTGAAATTCTGTATAACTGTTGATCCTATGGACCAAAACATTAAAGCAGAGGGGAAAAATAGAACTAAATGAGGTTAATTTCACTCTAGAAGTCTAGATGGGCCCCTCTAGGGATCTTCTAACTCTCTCCATGTCACAGGCTTATATTTCTGGCTAGTCATTTCTGCTTATAGGCATGGATATACACAGTTCAGACAGCTTTACTTTTATACAAATACTACCTAGAACAGTATTTTCCAAAGTATGAGTTATATAATTTCACCAACATGAAATTTTACTATTACATATACACACATATATACATGCCTACACTTTTTTTTTAAGAGACGGCGTCTCATTGTCACCCAGGCTATACTGCAATGGCACAATCATAGCTCACTGCAGCCTTAAACCCCTGGGCTCAAGCAATCCTCCCATCTCAGCCTCTGGAACTATAGGCATGAGCCACCATGCCTAGCCAACATGACATTTTTAACAACAGTCACAAGGTGTAAGAAATGTGTTTATCATGATTAAGTCAGGAAAAAAGTGACCATTTGGCAATAGTACACATTTAATACATCTAGCAATTCTTATTTTTAGCACAGGGAACCCTAAGTGACAACAGGATCTAGTTACAGCTTTACAGTACTTTATTTTCATTATATTTATTTTTATGGTGATATAAACTTCTAAAAATTAATTTTTAGAAAGTGAGTTGACAAAAAATATTAAATAAACAGAAAATGGTTTAAAAAAAGGTAAAAAATGGCAGGCGCCTGTAATCCCAGTTACTCGGGAGGCTGAGGCAAGAGAATCACCTAAGCCCAAGAGTTGGAGGTTGCTGTGAGCAGTGTGACGCCACGGCACTCTACTAAGGGCGATAAAGCAAGACTGTCTCTACAAAAAAAAAAATAATAATAATGATAAAGGCAATATATGTGATGAACATTTGGGGAACATTTATTCAGGACAGGGTTTCTCAAACTTTTAATGTGTATCAGAATCACTTGGAAGGCTTCTTAAAACACAGATTGCTGGGGCCCATGCGCCTTAATTTGCACTTCTAACAAGTTCCCAAGTAATGCTGAGGTCACTGGCCTGAGGATCATACTTTGAGAATAACTTACCTAGAACAGTGATCACTTTTCCTTAAACTGTCAGAGTAAGTATTTTAGGCCTGTGGGACCTATGACTCTTGCAACTATTCCATTCTGCTGTTTTAAGACAAAGCACCCACAGGCAATATACAAGAGTGAGCATGGCTATATTCCAATAAACTTTATTTACAAAAAGTAGGAGGCCATGGTACCAAACCCTGATCTCAAATAAGTGAAAAGAATACATTGTATAAAATAACAGTAGAACAGAATATAGAATAGAATAGCCAAGTGTCCTATACCTATTATCCAATAAATATCCACAACCTCTTCAATTGTAAAGAAAAGTTTTGGTGAGTTTAATTCTAAAAGAGAAAACTGGGATCTGCAGAAATCTGAGGTCTCAAGAGGAAAAAAAAAATTTACCATATTCAGGAGACATGACAAAAGATTCATCAAGGGCAGCTGGTTAAATTCTTTTCATGTTGAGTCAAGTAGGTCAAACATCGGTAGTTCGTGGTTCACAACTACATTAGAACATATGGGTCAATACTGAGTGAGTGGGTTTTGGAAAGAAGTTTTAAAGACTTTTCTCTGGCCCATATTAAATAGCAAAACGATCTTTATTCAGTTGACTGAACTACATTGTTATTTTCTAATGGTTTTGATGTCTCAAAGTCAGAAGTTATACAGTTCTAAGAAAAACAAGAAGCTATAGACAATTTCAGAGTTCTCACAAACTACATTTTTCTATATGTTCAATAATCTTACAAAATTGATTAACTGCTCTATTTCCACCTTGCTTTCCAATATCTACCCTAGCAGTGTATGAGAATTTAAACCAAAGAGAAACGGCCTGGCTTTTCTGTAGATTGCTAAAGCCACAAGAATCCCATCAAAAACTTACCCTCTTTCATTCCCTCATTCCTTCTCCAGCAAGTTGTTCCAACTCCATTCATCTTCTTATTCTACAATTTCTTAGCAGACTGAGTAAGTTGAGTAGAATTGCTGTTTCCTCAAGAACTACATATGCAAAAGCACTGGGCTTTAAGGATTCAGTCCATTTCAAGCAACTTTTCTTTTTTTTTTTTTTTTGAGACAATCTCACTCTGTCACCCTCCTTAGAGTGCCATGGTGTCATAGCTCACAGCAACCTCAAACTCGGGCTCAAGAGTTTGCCTCAGCCTCCTGAGTAGCTGGGACCACAGGGGCCCACAATGCCCAGCTATTTTTATTATTTTTGAGACAGGGTCTTGCTCTTGCTCAGGCTGGTCGCAAACTCCTGAGCTCAAGCAATCCACCTGCCTCAGCCTCCCAAAGTGCTAGGATTACAGGCACGAGCCACCGCACCCAGCCTCAAGAATCTTTCTTGAATTTCATTCTTGAGAATCTGCTTCATTTATCTAGTCTTCCCCGCACTTAAAACCTTCAGTTTTAAGCCATCTGCCTATCCTCTCAATCCCACTGACTCTGCAAACCTCTCACCAACTTCAAGCTTTAATGCTTATATAAACTACCCGTTACTGAAACACTGTTTGACTCCTAAACCTGACCTTGATCTACGACACCTAACTGCCTTTAAATCCGTATTACCTATCTTGAACCATGCAGCTCACCACATTTATCCTTTTATGGTATTACCCAATCTCAATTAAAAGCATTTACTTTCTCCTTATAGAGCTGATGCAGAGATAGACATGCAGTGATTTTTTTCCTACTGTTTCAATTTTTTTTTCACCTAAAGTAAAACAACATCTCAGAAGCATAGGCTTACTTGAGAAGAGCTAAACAACTGCAGAAATCCAGGGATAATGCAGGGTTGTACATACAAGATGATACTTTTTATTGTTTTCTAGGATACTCTGTAGATATATATCAGAGTTCAAAATATAAGTTAAGATGGCTCACCAAACATGGTGGCTCACATCTATAACCCCAACATTTTAGGAGGCTAAAGCAGGATTGCTTGAGGCCAGCAGTTTAAGACCAGCCTGAGCAACATAGTGAGACCCCCATCTCTCTATTAAAAAAAAAACTACCGATAATGTCAAATAATTACTAAAAATCTGTGATAAAATTCTGCATAATATTAAAAACTTTACAACCTGGGACTAAGATATACTCCATTATCATTTCCAAAATATGTATTTGTACATTAAAGGCTCCGCCTCCTACAATTAAAAAGAATGCTCCAAGTGGAATAAAGAATGGCACACAACTGACCAAAAGATGAATATGGAGAAACTTAAGAAAAAATGTTTTCAATGTTGATGACAAGTCAAGGTACACAGATTACAGTAAAGATGATTTTATAAAAAAGAAAATCCACTAAAGAAAATATTACCTGTCTTTAATTCAATATTTCGCAGAGAGGCAAATATATGCTATCCTATTTCTAACATTAGAAACAGGCAAATGACTTTCTGAACTATATTTTCCTGGATATCTCTTACAATCAGTATCCTTTCAATTTTACATGGCATAAACTATAATTACTGCACAATGTAAGTGATCAGAAGTATTATGATTAACATACTCTATTAACTGAGGAAGTACATCATAAAATTAGAAAGATTACTATCAAAAATAGCTACAATCTTCTGAAAGATTTAACTTGCCCCAAACATTCCTTTACCATAAAGGACAACTAAGATGCTATAAAATTCTGTTCTGTATTACATTCTTAGTCTACCAGTTGTTTTTGAGGGCAGGCTGCCATTTCTGGTCTGTTTTATTTTAACCTTTCAGTAATAGTCTCTGCTCCCATTTAAAGGTATAAGCAATTAAGAGAGAGGGAACCCTCAAAACTACCTTCTGTAACTTTCCTAATTTCTAAATTTATGGTGTAACATAATCTACACCCTCAATTTATTTAATTCCTATCCCTTACACCTCCCCAGGCTTTCCTGGGATCAGGATCAAAGATAACTTATAACCAAACCATATTTGTTGGCAAAAGAGCCTGAGCTAAGGGACACTTGCAATTAATCCAACCCAACAAAAATGACCAGAGTCTGGGTGAGGACTTGGGTTCTTCCAACTGTTACATAAGACAATTCTCAAACTGTTTCTTGAACTTTCCTTTGCAGCTCTTCCTTGCTTTCAAATGGAGTATGTTCAGGGAAAATAAATTATCCCTTTCCTTTCTATAAATTCTAACAACTAAAACAGAAAGGTATTTACAAAACATAAAGATTCATAAATTTGAGATAAAATAATACACTACTAATTAATATCTACTTATAGTTTCTCCTTTCTAAAAGAACTTAAAATGATTTATTTTCAACATTTTTTTAGTATAACATAGGTAATTATTTGTTTTCCCGTGTAACAAATTATTGACTTAACTTGAGGCAAAAAAGGTTAATAGACTTACCCACGGTTACAATTAGAGGTACAGCTGGGGCTAGAAACCAGGTCTCCTGAGTCTCAGCCCAGTGCTCTTTTCCTTAGCCCATGATGCCTTATCAGAAAAATCCAAATACAGTCAGACCCCCAGTAATATGGGTATGAGTTACACTGATTCACATATACAAACTTTATATAGTGTGACCAATGTTTCAACTCACGCGGTACCCTGCTTCCACTTATGCTGTATGCCAGGCATCGGCACGATTTTCAGTGGCACACAGGCGGTTGCCACCACCAGGGCCCTAGGCAAAATTGCAAAGAAGGCAAAGTTTGTCTTTGGCCCTCCCACCTCCCGTATGCATTCCTCTCCCACCTCCGGGTCATCCCATGCCCAGCCTCCCAGCGCCATCATGCTGCCCTCTAGTAGTCCAAAGACCCCCATTTCCACCACTCACCCAGTCTGTCCTCTCTTGAAGTGCCCAATGATCCAAAATTACCTCTCCATTTCCCTGCTACCAAAATTCCTGTTCCTAAAGATTCTAGTAAAGTTTAGGTAATCTAAATGATCAATTAAGTAATCCAAGATAAGGTACTTTAACTAACAGACTTCAAAGGAACCAATTAAAACAACTGGGAAGAGGAAAAGTATGAGCAACATTCTCCCAGAGCATCAGGACTCTAAGCCACTTCAAATTCTTTTAAGATAGGACACCAGGGATTGAGGGAGTCATGCCACCATGAACCCACTACCCAAAAAGAGAGTGGATGTTTTATAGTTAGTCTCTGGATTTTAAAAAAGGGTAGAGCTGCCTTAAATACCCTCCCACCTACCTTTTCCACCTCTTTCCCACCTCCTGGATCCCCATTTCCACCTCTTAAGGCCAAAGACACCCAACAGCGTTCCCATAAGCTGTTCATGTGTCCAAATACAAGGCTTCCCATTATATGGTTTCAAATTACATGGTGTTATTCAGGGGACGTATCCATGTTCCCCTATCCCTGGATAACTTGAAGTTGACTGTATGCTAAAAAAGAACAATCCTAATTATTTAAAGGTCCTAAATCATAAAATGAAATATATAAATATTCATTAAATACCTGGTAAGAAGGAAAAGAATGTTCTGATTCTTATCTTTCACATATAAAAGAACTAATTTGGATATCTTATAAAAATTCAATTCTTTTCCTTGAAAGTTGTATCTTTCTCACTTCTGACCCAATACAGCAGTGAAAACCCAATCATTTCAACTAATTAATATTATGGACTCATAATTACGAGTTCATTCATAAATCCTCTAAGTCTAAAAGCAAAAAAATCCCCAAAAGATACATAAAAATATATATACAGAGTGGACTTTAAGAAATCCGTATTTCTGCTGACTACACACAAATATATATATTTTTAATTTAGCTTTGCAATATTAGATGGGCTGCTTAGTTCAGAAACTTATCAGGTAATGGTTAGCTTGATCCAACTTCCCTCCCAGTAAAATGAGGAAATCCAATCCACGCAGAAGATAACCAAAAATGATATACATCAGGGATTAAAAGAATCATGTAAAGTAAGCCTTAAATAATGACTATAATTTTATTACAAAGATTATTCTGATATATATATATATATCTGATGAAGAATGTTCCCAATACCCTCTCATGTTTGAAAAGGAGCAATGTTAAAACATGCTGCAGTTATAAAGTAACCATTGTTATCTAACCATGAGAAATTATAACTTAAGTTTATCCAATGGTATTTTAAGTTAATGTTAACTTTCAAGGGTTTGCTTGCGATAAAATTCATTTCCTTCCCAATTTTTCCATCATTTCTATATAACCACAATTAGATTTGCCACCTACAACCACCTGTCTATGAAGAAACGTTCCCAAGTGGGTTTTTATAAAAACTGAACTGTGAACACTAAAAAGCCATTCTAAATATTCGTTGCTAAAAACGATTTGAATGCGATAGTTTTCTATCTACTCACACATTTTGATGCAAAGCACTCAAGTAAATTAAAAGAGCAACTGTTAAAAACTCAATTTGAGATGTGCCTTTTCCCTTAAACCAAACAATTTAAGTAACTTGTCAGAAAAAAACAAAACGCATTTAAATGGCTAGAACACTATTTGCCTAAACAAGCAACATATAAAAACTGGCAAGGACTCGGCATTGTTTTTAAGAGAGAAAGTACCAACTAGATCTTTCTTCCATATTTGTATGGGTATCAGTTGAATTTCAAAGAGTACATAACTAATTATTATCACCAAAAAAGCAATACTTCATCATTTAGAGATCCTCTTTATAACAAAAAGATAATCCAGCACTTAGAGTCTTTCTATACAGATTCTAACCTGAATGCCCAAAAGGATCTTTGTTTCCCTCAATTCTACTTCGCTGGGCACCAAATTTTCAAAATGGCTCTATGGGGCACGATTTGTCAATATTTACGGAACAAAGCCTCTATTAAATTGTCTAACAAAATGGAGGTCTCCCGGAAAAACAGGCCATTGGCATTTTTCTTGTCACAAAATGGGGCCAAACACACCCACTGCAAGAAACCATGGTTTGGGTCAGATTTTCCATAAAAATGGTTGCTTCTGTGGGGCTCGATGGTGCATCTCTGGGACTGGGTTAGTAGTAAAGGTTTGCTCTAGACCCAAGAGGAGGTGGGGGAAGCTTCTCTCCGAATATTTGAGAGGACGGCGGCGAGGGATGATGTCAAAACTCTGGGTAATGGAATTAGACCGGGGGCGGAGACTTTAGCGGTCCACAGGTACCTAATCAGCAACAAAACGGGCCGCCCGACTACGCAAGAGACTCGCCGGTCCCAGCCAAGTCAACACTAAAAGCACAAACTCTCCTTTCTGCCTCCAGGCCCTGCCTCACCCCATTGGCAGCAGTTCCCGCCAATCCGCACAGTCACCGCCTCCCAAGCCTGCCTGCCAAGCCCTGATTGGATAGGATGGGGGCCGGGGACCTCGTGTTACCAATCTGGGAGCCCCTTACTCAAGCCACACGCGCGCGCCCAGGTGCGCCCTCAGACCCCATTCCCCTCTCCGTCCGCTTCCCCTCCCCCACCCCCAGGGCCCCAGCAGCGACTTACCGTCCCGGGAGGTGCCCATCAGCTGGTCCAGCATAGCGCGCATCTGGGCCTGCGCCGACATGGCGGCGGCGTAGCGGACGGACGGCGGGGGTGGGGCGCAGACCGGGCCCTTCTGGGCGGGGGGGATGAGGGGAAAGGGTGGGGGGAGGTGCGATGCTCGGTGGCCGCCGCCGCCTCGAGACGTGCGGAAAGAAAGCCGGAGGGCTTGCTGGAGAGTCCGGGCTGCGCTCCTCACGACGACGTGTACGTGGAAGACGGCAGCCCCCGAAAGCGACCCTCGTGCCCTCACTATCCGTCCAGTTCCTGGGACACAAGCGACACGGGCTAAGCAAGCTCTCGCCTCTTAACACCGCCACCCGCCAGAAGCCGTCAACCCCCCCCTCCAAGCTCTGACGCTGCTCGCCGCCACCGTCGCCGCGACGGGAGCGCGCACGCTCCTCGCGCTTAGTCGTTTCCCGCGGGGGCTCCACCAACTGGCGTTCAACAGTATTCGCTCCACCCGCCCCGCCCGGGAGGAGGTCCACCCTAACGGCTCTCGGGCGCGTGCACGCGAGCGCCTCCCGCCCCTTTCCCCTAAGATCTCGCGAGACTCGAGTTCCTTAACCGACTCCCGAGTGGTACCTGCCCCCAAGCGCCAAACCTCATGCTCCTGACTAGGGCTACGGGGTCCGTAGTGCAGTCTAGCCAGACCCCAATTAACAAAAAGTGCCGGAGGGTTAGTCCAAGTCGAAAGTAGGCACTTTGGGAGGCCAGAGTTGGAGGCTAACCTGAGCAATATGGTGAGACCCCCTTGTCCGTCGTCGGTTCGACTGAATTAGCAGTCTAGTAGCTACTGTTCTGACGAATGCTCCCGATAATCTCGGTTTCAGTGGCCAACCCAGAATCGTGCGGAGTCTGCCTTTTTCTCACGGCTCCTTTCCCTCGGCAGAAGTAGCCCTGGATTACAGACGTATGGGTCCTGTTCCTGCATCTGTGCTCACAGACCTTTAAGGCTCCGGGACTGGGATATTGACGTCAAGTTAAATAACATCTGGAATCAGTACACTAGGAAACAGGCCCTCCAAACCATTGTGATAAACCTTTACCATAGCGAAGAGTTGTCAGTCTAAATGTGAAACTAAAAATAAAGCAGTAAATGGAGGCGATCTTGTAGTGAAGTGTATCAGCATGAGAAAGTTTAATTTGCCGTTGCCCGGTCAGTGTTCAAAACCTAGGTCTGGCGGGGCGACTCGCCCTGTGATCCTAGGCTTTGGGAGGCCAGAGTTGGAGACCAACCTGAGCAATATGGTGAGACTCCGTCTCTACAAAAAATACAAACTTAGCCGCGTGGAGTGGCGGGTACCTGTAGTCCCAGCTTCTCGGAGGCTTAAGCAGGAGAATCGCTTGAGCCCAGGAGCTGGAGGATGCAGTGAACTGTACTCAGCAGGGGCGGGAACAAAGAGAGACCTGTCTCAAAAAATAAAAACAAAACCTTGGTCGCCAATTTAAGATGAAAAATAGGTACTTGCAAGATACTTTGAAAGAAAATACTGGTAAAAAAAATTTTTTTTTGTTTTGATAAAATCATATGTGCATCCCTTGGAACTTCTAAATTAATAGCAATAAAAAAAACATGAAATTGCAAACATAGTTCCAAGATGACTTTTTTTTTCCTGAGACAGAGTCTTACTCTGTTGCCCGTGGCTATAGTGCCCTGGCATCAGCCTCGCTTAGAGCAACCTCAAATTCCCGGGCTCAAGTGTTCCTCCTGGTTCAGCCTCCGGAGTATCTGGGGCACCAACACGCCTGGCTAGTTTTTCTATTTTAACAGAGACGGGTCTCGCTCTTGCTCAGGCTGGTCTTGAGCTCTGAGCTCAAGCAGTCCATAGTGGAGTGCTGAGATTACAGATGTAAGCCACTGCCCATGGCCCCAAGCGTCTTTAATGCATATTGGGCCAAGAAAAATTTTAGATTTTTAAATTGACAAAATTGTTGCCCTGAATTTATTCAGAGAACTCAAAATTCCAAACAATCTCAATTAGTAAGAATATCACCCTTGGCACAGTGCCCATAGCAGAGTGGTTACAGCACCATCCACATACACCAAGGGTGGCGGGTTCAAACTCGGTCAGGGCCAGCTAAACAACAATGACATATGCAACAAAAAATAGCCAGGCGTTGTGGCGGGCGCCTATAGTCCCAGGTACTTGGGAGGCTGAGGCAAGACAATAGCTTAAGCCCAAGAGTTAGAGGTTGCTGTGAGCTGTGACGCCAGGTCACTACCAAGAGCAACATAAGTGAGACTTACCTCAAAAGAAAAAAAAAAATCATCCTTTGAATACTGATTTACTATAATAGAAAAATGCACCATGTATTATGTCCTAGAGGGATGTGCTATGATATATACAGTATGATCTAATCCTGAAAAACAGTACCTTTTTTTTTTTAGTTTTTTTTAAAGAGACAGAGTCTCACTTTATCACCGTTGGTAGAGGGCTGTGGAGTCACAGCTCACAGCAACCTCCAGCTCTTGGGCTTAGGCGATTCTTTTGTCTCAGCCTCTTGAGTAGCTGGGACTACAGGCGTCCACCACAGCGCCCGGCTATTTTTTGATGCAGTTTGGCGGGGGCCGGGTTTGAACCCGCCACCTTCGGTATATGGGGCCAGTGCCCTACTCACTGAGCCACAGGTGCCACCTTGAAATACAGTATCTTTAGAAAAATAAACTAAAATGTTAAATGATTATGTTTTACTTAAGAGATTTTAGTTCTTAACTTTTCTTTTACTTTCTGCCTAATTGCTTACGTTTTAGGTGCATCTCAAACAACATGTAATTGTTTTTGTTTTTGTTTTTTGTTTTGAGACAGAGCCTCAGCTTTCACCCTGGGTAGAGTGCGGTGGCATCACAGCTCACAGCAACCTCCAATTCCTGGGCTCAAGCGAGCCTCCTGCCTCTGCCTCCCAAGTAGCTGGGACTACAGGCACCTGCCACAACGCCTGACCATTTTTTGTTTGCAACCACCATTGTTGTTTGGCAGGCCCGGGCTGGATTCAAACCCACCACCTCAGGTGTACATGGCTGGTACCTTAGCCTGTTGAGCCACAGGCACTGAGCCTATAATTGGGTTTTTAAAAGTAATCTGATATTCGCTGACTTTTAATTGAAACAGCTAATCATTTGTATTCACGTAATTGGGTTTAAAGCTTATTTTTGTCTATTTGTCTCACCTGTTTCCTGTTTAATTTTCTCTCCTTATTTTTCATATCCCATTTTCCTCCTCTTGTAGTTTGGAAATTTTATATTTTATTCTTTTTTTTTTTTCCTGGTAGAGACAGTGTCTCACTTTATCGCCCTCGGTGGAGTGCCATGGCGTCACACAGCTCACAGCCACCTCCAACTCCTGAATTTAGGTGATTCTCCTGCCTCAGCCTCCCGAGCAGCTCGGACTACAGGCGCTGGCCACTATTTTTTGTTGTTGTTGCAGTTTGGCCAGGGCCGGGTTTGAACCCGCCCCCTCAGTATATGGGGCCGGTGCCCTACCAACTGAGCCACAGGCGCCACCCTATATTTTATTCTTTTTTTTTTTCTTTTATATTTTATTCTTTTAGTAGTTACCCTAAAAGTTACAACATTCATCTCTTAAGGTATCAGTCTCATTTATTCAAGACAGTTGTACTCCCTCCAGAGAGATAACACAAGGAAACTAGAACACTGATTCCCTGTACCCCTTATCCCAAGTTATATGCTCTTATTATCAGATGTTTTGTTTTTAAGACCAAGTCGTATATAATCCGTGTTCATTTATTTACCACTTTACTCTTCATTCTTTTTGAAATTTCTGACTTTCTATCTGGGATCATTTGCCTTTTGTCTGAACTTTATCTTTCAGGACACAGCAGTCAGTAAAGTACAGTCAACAGGTGAAATCCAGCCCACTACCAGTTTTTTTTTAATAAACTTTCCCTGGAGGGCTGGGCAGGTTAATTCACACCTGTAATCCTAGCACTCTGGGAGGACTACAGGCGCCCACCACAACACCTGGCTATTTTTTTTTTTTTTTTTGGTTGCAGCCATCATTGTTGTTTGGTGGGCTCTGGCTGGATTCAAACCTGCCAGCTCAGGTGTATGTGCTGGTGCCTTAGCCACTTGAGCCACAGGCACCGAACCTGACAAATTTTATAATTTACCAATCTCCCTTCAGCCTTATCTAATCTGCTGTTAAATTACATAAATTGAATTCTTCATTTTTCAGTTCTAGAATTTGTATTGGGTTCTTTTTCTAATCTGCTGTATCACTGTATAGTTTCTGATTCCCTGATGAAATTTCTTTGACCTTAGCGAACAACTCTTATAATTTGAGTTTACCAGTTCTAGTATCTGAAGATTTTTGTGCTATGTTTCTGTTGTCTGTCATTTCTGCTGGTTCTCACATATGAAGTCTTTTTTTCTTATGTGTCTAGTTATCTGAATATGTATTTGAAAAAATATGTATAGAAATAATGTAAGTCCTAAATACAAGATATAATGTTATCTTCCTCCAGAGAGGATTTTCATTTTTAGTCAAGTAATTGAAGACATTACTAGTCAAGAACTACCAAAATACACACCCAAGGCCTCAGTTTCTCTTGACCGTCAAAAGATAAAAATATGGGGCAGTGTCTGTGGCTCAAAGGAGTAGGGCACCGGCCCCATATGCTGGAGGTGGTTGTTTCAAACCCAGCTCTGGCCAAAAAACTGCAAAAACTGCAAAAAAAAAAAAAAGAAGAAAGAAAGAAAGAAAGAAAAAGATTTAAAAATGTGAACTGAAAGTCTGGCAAGGAAGTCTTTTTATTTCCAACTCACACTTGAAAGTGAACTTTAGGGTCTAATTTAAAGTGGTTGTCTGTGGTTTTTTAAGAGTCCCTAC